>CM053029.1:606204346-606336898 GCA_028564925.1 Lithobates sylvaticus | reverse complement strand
CCCTAACCCTGCTTTATACTTCTCCACAACTTTATCCCTGACCTGTCTGGTGTGTTCCTTGGCCTTCATGATGCTGTTTGTTTACTAAGGTTCTCTAACAAACCTCAGAGGGCTTCACAGTACAGCTGTATCTATACTGAGATTAAATGACACACAGGTGGACTCTATTTACTAATTAGGTGACTTCTGAAGGCAATTGGTTCCTCTAGATTTTAGTTAGGGGAATCAAAGTAAAGGGGGCTGAATACAAATCCCCCCCCCCACACTTTTCACATATTTATTTGTATCATTTATCATTTTCCTTCCACTTCACAATTATGTGCCACTTATGCCGTGTACACACGACCGGACTGAATTTCGGAGGACTTTTCGACTGAGTTTCGACGGGGTTCCATCGAATCAGACTTGCCCCACTTTTCAGATATTTATTTGTATCATTTATAATTTTCCTTCCACTTCACAATTATGTGCCACTTTGTGTTGGTCCATCACATAAAATCCCCTTTTTTTGGTTGTGGAACATTTCAAGGGGTATGAATACTTTTTCAAGGCGCCTTATATATCAAGATTTTAAAAGACAAAATGGCGGCCTGTTCTGCTCTCTGAGGAAAGGCTCCGCTTGGTTTCACGCCAAGGTTGTTAATTTTTCTATTGATTGAATGTGAAGTGGTGGCGCGTGATCGAGGGCCGTTCAAACCTGAGCTAATACCACGGAGAACTGAAGCGTCCCCTCGGAGCGTTGTAGGGTCAGAATTCGATGAGTGCGGCTCTTGTTCGCCGCGTTCACCTTTTTCCTTCGGCGCTCGGTGAGCTCTGATTTGGAATTCCCTCTCTCTTGCTTATGATTAGAGCGTTGCATTGACCCCGGCACATCCTTAAAGCACAACTCAACTGTCGCAGGCAAAAAAAACATCTGGCCGCTCATTACTGCAATATTTATAACCCATTCCCCGATTCCTTCTCCGCTCTCATGGCCGCATTTCTCAGCCAATTTGACATTGAAACAATCTATAATTGCCTAATCTATGTGCGTCTCAAGCCAGGAACAGGAAAGCACTTTAAGGAATATCAATCATTTAAAATCATAGAGCGACATCTTGGCAGCCGTTCCCTGTAGCCTCCCCTCCCACCAGCTGAGAAGATGACGAGAAATAATCCGTCTTCGGGAAAAGGGCTTCCTGCCTTCTCCAGCACTCTTGGTGGATCTCCGAAAAGGGGGGGGGGGGGGAATCCACGGCTCCTGCCACACATAAAAGTCTATTGAAGCCACATGGGAAGAGTTCATTATTCAGCAGGACCAAAAAACATCTCCAGTAATCACGGAGAGGACCGCGGCATCCCTCGGCACGCCGAGAAAATAGAAACTAGACATGTGCAATTCGTTTCGTTTTTTCGTTTTTTTTCGTTCGTTCGTTTTCGTACGAATGAATGAATCATTCGAATCGTACGAATACGAATAACGAATCGTAACGAATCGTTCGAATCGTACGAATCCCAATAACGAATCATTTGAATCCGAAAAACAACGAAAATCCGAAGAAAAACAAATTAGAAACAACAAATGTACTAATGAAGAAAATCCGAAAAACGAAAACGAACGAAAACGAACGAAAACGAACGAAAAAATTTGTAACTTTTTTTTATTGAATTGGTCATTTTCCGTGTCTCTTACAATGGTGCTGCTAAACGTGCATCGAATGGATTGAACAAAAAAATTCGTACATTCGTAACTTTTTTTTTCGATTCGTAACTTTTTTTTTCGATTCGTAACTTTTTTTTTCGATTCGTAACTTATTTTTTTTCGATTCGATACGAATGCGTCCGAAAATTAAACTAACGAAAAAACGAATCAACGAAAAAATAACTCTTACGAATGTACGAATCGTTACGAATACGAACAACGACGACTTACGAATGTACGAATCGTTACGAATCTGAACAACGATGACTTACGAATGTACGAATCGTTACGAATCGACGGAAACGAAAAAAACGAAACGAAAAAAACAAATTTTTTGGTTGTGCACATGTCTAATGGAAACCAGGTTTTAGCCAAGTTGATTGAAATTTTATATATTTTTTTTATTCTTTCTTCTTTTGATTATGTTTTGAGCTTTACAGACGGTGAAAGAAAAACATATCAAGACGACTTACTATTGCTTACGTTATCCAAGCATGCTGGGATCCACTCCTGAATGCCGCCACCACCGACGCCACTATTTATTGTGTAGCGGCGACACCTTTGCAAGATGTCCGCTATCTTCAAATTTAGTTTTTCCTCAGAACGGGAAAAAGGTTCGGAGGGGGTTAATTGTGTAGGTTTTACACATTGGCATCAGTCTGGCTGGGTTGTGTTGGGGTTCTGCCTGGTCATGTGTGCGGTGAGGTGCACATGACAGGCCTAGAACCAGGCCTGGTTGGACGGTTTGGGTATCGGCATTCACCCGGAGCCAATCAGTGGGTGCGTTTGTCCCCGCCGAGGAGTCTGGGGAAGGGTACTTAAGATGTTGAAGTCACGTGTTTGGGGTTCGTTCGTGAGGCACTAGCTGCCTGTAGACAATTTGTTTACTTCCGAATTCGTTTTTTAACTAATTTTGACAAATTCGTTAATTCCGAATTTCCGAATTTTTCAATTTTCGAAATCTCAGAATTTCCGAATTTCAAAATTTGCGAAAATTATGAATTTCTGAAATTCCCGAATTTCCAAAATTACAAATTTAGAATTTTCGGATTTCTGAATTTCTGCATTTTGCGAATTTCGGATTTCCGAATTTCGAATTTTCAAATTTCCGAATTTTCAAATTTCCGAATTCCGAATTTCGCATTTTCAGAAGTCACGTGTTCGGGGTTCGTTCGTGAGGCACTAGCTGCCTGTAGACAATTTGTTTAGTTCCGAATTAGTTTTTTAACGAATTTTGACAAATTCGTTAATTCAGAATTTCTGAATTTTTAAATTTCCGAAATTTCAGAATTTCCGAAATTTCAGAATTTCCGAAATTTCAGAATTTCAGAATTTCAAAATTTGCGAAAATTATGAATTTCCGAAATTCCCGAATTTCCAAAATTACAAATTTCGAATTTTCGGATTTCTGAATTTCAGAATTTTGCATTTTCGGATTTCAGAATTTTCGAATTTCCGAATTTTCAAATTTCCGAATTTTGCATTTTCGGATTTCCGAATTTCGAATTTTCAAATTTCCGAATTTCGGATTTTCAGAAGTCACGCGTTCGGGGTTCGTTCGTGAGGCACTAGCTGCCTGTAGACAATTCGTTTAGTTCCGAATTTGTTTTTTTTAACGAATTTTGACAAATTCGTTAATTCCGAATTTCCGAATTTTTCAATTTCCGAAATCTCAGAATTTCCGAATTTCAAAATTTGCGAAATTCCTGAATTTCCAAAATTACTGAATTTCCAAAATTACGGATATCTGAATTTCGCATTTTCGGATTTCAGAATTTTCGAATTTCCGAATTTCGGATTTTCAAATTTTCGAATTCCGAATTTCGGATTTTCTGATTTTCGGAATTCCGAATTTCGGATTTTCTGATTTTCGGAATTAGAAAATTAGAAAATTAGAAAATCAGAAAAAAATAAAGAAAAATCAGTTAAATTCTAAATAATAACTAACTATTAAATTATAGGTATTGAAATTCCCTTTCAAATTTGGCTGTTAGTGAAGGTAACGAATACGAATTTATCCGAAGTTACGAATTATCTGAAATAACGGATGCCGCATCTAACCAAATGGAACGTAACAATCTAATAATAATAAATAACAATAATAATAATAAAACCTTTTTATTATTATTAATTATTTATTATCAATTATTTTTTTATTAATTTGTTCCGTTCCATTTGTTTAGATGCGGCATTCGTTATTTCAGATAATTCGCAACTTTAGATAAATTCATACTCGTTAATATAATAGTTAGTTATTAATTAAACTGATTTTCTTTCTTTTTTCCAAATTTTAAAATTTTGGGATTTTCAAATCTCTGAATTCCCGAATTCCGAAAATCCGAAAATTCGGGAATTCCGAAAGTCCGAAAAAACGAAAATCCAAAATTCGGAAATTCGATAATTCGGAAATTCGGAATTTCGGACATCCGAAAAATAGAAATGTAAAAATTCCCGAAATTTACAAATTTCAGAATTTTCGATTTTCCGAATTTTCAGATTTCCGAAAAAAGCAAAAACACTAATGAAACGAAAATTAACAAATTTTTTGTCTGTGCACATGTCTAGCTGCCTGTTCCTGGATCTGGACCGGGGTAGCCCCGCGAGGGGTCCCGGTGACGGGAGCGTGTAACACCCCGCAACATGTTTCGGTTGGATAACCCCATAGGACCCGCTTGGTCTGGGGCGAGGATCCGTCTGTTCTCGAGTCTCGGAACCGGCTGGTCCAAGGCGCAGTAACTGAGGGAGGATTCAAGGTGTCCGGGTGCGCTCTCATCTTGGAGGGGCACCGCAGCTCGTGTAGGTGACCGGGGGAGGACTCTTCGGAGGAGGGCCAACAAGCTGGCATCCCAAGAAGTGCCTGGTTGCTGGGTTGTCAAGAACACTAACGGATCCACACTCTCCCAATAATGCCGAGGAGACAGAGAACGTTCCAGGTACTGAGGAGAGGTTCCTGTTCACTATCAGTGACAACTACATTCAAGGTCAGAGACTTTGCAAGTTTGAGTTCAAGTGCTGAGTGCCATAATCTCTGGCTAGAGATACGTTCAGCATTGAAGTGCCCAGCTGTGAGTGGCTACTCTCTGGGTTGGTACCAGAGACTTCCTAATAGTCAGTAGTTCAAGGTGCCTGAGTTTCTTCACCCCTTGCCCTCTGTTCCCACATGAGACTGTGTCTGTTGGATGTTACCCCTGCAAATAAAAACCTTTCTAAAGGACTTTTATGGTGTCAGTGTGCAAAGTCGTTGGGTACAAACCCTGGGAACCCCTAGACCTGGAGGACAAGCCAAGCGGAGGTCACCGGTAAGCCCAAAAGTCAAGGCCGCCCCATCGAGGGTTATGGCCGCTATAATTGTATAAGGTGGTATCAAGGGAAAGGGCCGGGTACGTCATTTACAGGAAGGCAGCATTTTCTTCATTTCTCCACTGGCTCAGCAAACAGTCCAGGGGTTCCTTTTAGGTTTTTCTTTTTTGGGGGTGCAATGAACTTAGATATGGGTAGGGAACATGGGATAACTTTTTGTATTAACTTACATAGGTCATTCAAATGTGGATGGTTGGTAGAGTAACTTTTCCTCTATAGTATAGCAGCCGGCACGCGACGGGCGCGATCACGGGAGGCCGTCATATGATGACGAATGACAGCTACAGCTCGGTCGACAAGTGGTTAAAGAAGAGCATTGGAATGTGAGAACACTCTACCCAAGCTGTTGCTGTGATCACTTATCATTTGTCTTTGTCATTTTTAAATGATGTGCTATAATAGGTGACAATTTTTTTTTATTTTTTTATAAAATGAATAGTCTGGATGCCTGTCAATCCCACACCACATATACAGTCAGGTCCATAAATATTGGGACATCGACACAATTCTAATATTTTTGCCTCTATACACCACAATGGATTTGAAATGAAATGAACAAGATGAGCTTTAACCACTTTCAGCCCCGGACCAATTTGCAGCCAAAGGACCAGGCCCCTTTTTGCGATTCGGCACTGCGTCGATTTAACTGACAATTGCGCGGTCGTGCGACGTGGCTCCCAAACAAAATTGACGTCCTTTTTTTCCCACAAATAGAGCTTTCTTTTGGTGGTATTTGATCGCCTCTGCGTTTTTTATTTTTTGCGCTATAAACAAAAATAGAGCGACAATTTTGAAAAAAAACGCATTATTTTTTATTTTTTGCTATAATAAATATCCCAAAAAAAAATATATAAAAAAACTTTTTTTTTCCTCAGTTTAGGCCGATACGTATTCTTCTACATATTTTTTGTAAAAAAAATCGCAATAAGCGATTATTTATTAGTTTGCGCAGAAGTTATAGCATTTACAAGATAGGGGATAGTTTTATAGCATTTTTTTTATTAATATTTTTTTTTTATTAGTAATGGCGGCGATCAGCGATTTTTTTTGTGACTGCGACATTATGGCGGACGCATCGGACATTTTTGACACATTTTTGGGACCATTGTCATTTATACAGCAATCAATGCTATTCAAATGCACTGATTCCTGTATAAATGACACTGGCAGTGAAGGGGTTAACCACAAGGTGGCATTGTAAGGGTAAAGTATGCCTAGGGGTGGGTTTCTTACTGTGGGGGGCGTGGCTGTCAGCTAGTGAATGCTGATCTCTGCTCCAATCACAGGGAGCAGAGATCGGCGTCACTAGTTGCTAGGCAGAACGGGGAGATGTTGTTTATCTCGGCATCTCCCCGTTCAGCCTTCCCGTGAGACGACCGCGGGGGTCCCTGCGGTGATCGAGTCCGCGGGGACCGCGACCGGACTCACGGGGGTCCCGACCGGCGTGTACGTGCCATTCTGCCGACGTATATTGTCGGCAAGTGGTTAACTGCAGACTTTCAGCTTTAATTTGAGGGTATTTACATGCAAACCAGGTGAACGGTGTAGCAATTAAAACAGTTTGTATATGTGCCTCCCATTTTTTAAGGGACCAAAAGTAATGGGACAATTGGCTGCTCAGCTGTTCCATGGCCAGGTGTGTGTTGTTCCCTCATTATCCCATTTACAAGGAGCAGATAAAAAGGTCCAGAGTTCATTTCAAGTGAGCTATTCGCAGTTGGAGTCTGTTGCTGTCAACTCTCATTATGAGATCCAAAGAGCTGTCACTATCAGTGAAGCCATCATTAGGCTGAAAAAACAAAACAAACCCATCAGAGAGAGAGATAGCAGAAACATTAGGTGTGGCCAAATCAACTGTTTGGAACATCCTTAAAAAGAACGAACGCACCGGTGAGCTCAGCAACACCAAAAGACCCGGAAAACAACTGTGGTGGATGACCGAAGAATTCTTTCCCTGGTGAAGAAAACGCCCTTCACAACAGTTGGCCAGATCAAGAACACTCTCCAGGAGGTAGGTGTATGTGTGGAACACTCTCCAGGAGGTCGGTGTATGTGTGGAACACTCTCCGGGAGGTAGGTGTATGTGTGGAAGACTCTCCAGGAGGTAGGTGTATGTGTGGAAGACTCTCCAGGAGGTAGGTGTATGTGTGGAACACTCTCCAGGAGGTAGGTGTATGTGTGGAACACTCTCTAGGAGGTAGGTGTATGTGTGGAACACTCTCCAGGAGGTAGGTGTATGTGTGGAACACTCTCCAGGAGGTAGGTGTATGTGTGGAAGACTCTCCAGGAGGTAGGTATATACGTGGAACACTCTCCAGGAGGTAGGTATATACGTGGAACACTCTCCAGGAGGTAGGTGTATGTGTGGAACACTCTCCAGGAGGTCAGTGTATGTGTGGAACGCTCTCCAGGAGGTCGGTGTATGTGTGGAACGCTCTCCAGGAGGTCAGTGTATGTGTGGAACACTCTCCAGGAGGTAGGTGTATGTGTGGAACACTCTCCAGGAGGTAGGTGTATGTGTGGAACACTCTCCAGGAGGTCGGTGTATGTGTGGAACACTCTCCAGGAGGTAGGTGTGTGTGTGGAACACTCTCCAGGAGGTAGGTGTATGTGTGGAACACTCTCCGGGAGGTAGGTGTATGTGTGGAACACTCTCCAGGAGGTAGGTGTATGTGTGGAACACTCTCCAGGAGGTAGGTGTATGTGTGGAACACTCTCCAGGAGGTAGGTGTATGTGTGGAACACTCCCCAGGAGGTAGGTGTATGTGTGGAACACTCTCCAGGAGGTAGGTGTATGTGTGGAACACTCTCCAGGAGGTAGGTGTATGTGTGGAACACTCTCCAGGAGGTAGGTGTATGTGTGGAACACTCTCCAGGAGGTGGGTGTATGTGTGGAACACTCTCCAGGAGGTCGGTGTATGTGTGGAACACTCTCCAGGAGGTAGGTGTATGTGTGGAACACTCTCCGGGAGGTAGGTGTATGTGTGGAACACTCTCCAGGAGGTGGGTGTATGTGTGGAACACTCTCCAGGAGGTCGGTGTATGTGTGGAACACTCTCCAGGAGGTAGGTGTCTGTGTGGAACACTCTCCGGGAGGTAGGTGTATGTGTGGAACACTCTCCGGGAGGTAGGTGTATGTGTGGAACACTCTCCGGGAGGTAGGTGTATGTGTGGAACACTCTCCGGGAGGTAGGTGTATGTGTGGAACACTCTCCAGGAGGTAGGTGTATGTGTGGAACACTCTCCGGGAGGTAGGTGTATGTGTGGAACACTCTCCAGGAGGTAGGTGTATGTGTGGAACACTCTCCGGGAGGTAGGTGTATGTGTGGAACACTCTCGAGGAGGTAGGTGTATGTGTGGAACACTCTCCGGGAGGTCGGTGTATGTGTGGAACACTCTCCGGGAGGTAGGTGTATGTGTGGAACACTCTCCGGGAGGTAGGTGTATGTGTGGAACACTCTCCAGGAGGTAGGTGTATGTGTGGAACACTCTCCAGGAGGTAGGTGTATGTGTGGAACACTCTCCAGGAGGTAGGTGTATGTGTGGAACACTCTCCAGGAGGTAGGTGTATGTGTGGAACACTCTCCAGGAGGTCGGTGTATGTGTGGAACACTCTCCAGGAGGTAGGTGTATGTGTGGAACACTCTCCAGGAGGTAGGTGTATGTGTGGAACACTCTCCGGGAGGTAGGTGTATGTGTGGAACACTCTCCAGGAGGTAGGTGTATGTGTGGAACACTCTCCGGGAGGTAGGTGTATGTGTGGAACACTCTCCAGGAGGTAGGTGTATGTGTGGAACACTCTCCAGGAGGTAGGTGTATGTGTGGAACACTCTCCAGGAGGTAGGTGTATGTGTGGAACACTCTCCAGGAGGTAGGTGTATGTGTGGAACACTCTCCAGGAGGTAGGTGTATGTGTGGAACACTCTCCAGGAGGTAGGTGTATGTGTGGAACACTCTCCGGGAGGTAGGTGTATGTGTGGAACACTCTCCAGGAGGTAGGTGTATGTGTGGAACACTCTCCAGGAGGTAGGTGTATGTGTGGAACACTCTCCAGGAGGTAGGTGTATGTGTGGAACACTCTCCAGGAGGTAGGTGTATGTGTGGAACACTCTCCGGGAGGTAGGTGTATGTGTGGAACACTCTCCAGGAGGTAGGTGTATGTGTGGAACACTCTCTCCAGGAGGTAGGTGTATGTGTGGAACACTCTCCAGGAGGTAGGTGTATGTGTGGAACACTCTCCAGGAGGTAGGTGTATGTGTGGAACACTCTCCAGGAGGTAGGTGTATGTGTGGAACACTCTCCAGGAGGTAGGTGTATGTGTGGAACACTCTCCAGGAGGTAGGTGTATGTGTGGAACACTCTCCAGGAGGTAGGTGTATGTGTGGAACACTCTCCAGGAGGTAGGTGTATGTGTGGAACACTCTCCAGGAGGTAGGTGTATGTGTGGAACACTCTCCAGGAGGTAGGTGTATGTGTGGAACACTCTCCAGGAGGTAGGTGTATGTGTGGAACACTCTCCAGGAGGTAGGTGTATGTGTGGAAACACTCTCCAGGAGGTAGGTGTATGTGTGGAACACTCTCCAGGAGGTAGGTGTATGTGTGGAACACTCTCCAGGAGGTAGGTGTATGTGTGGAACACTCTCCAGGAGGTAGGTGTATGTGTGGAACACTCTCCAGGAGGTAGGTGTATGTGTGGAACACTCTCCAGGAGGTCGGTGTATGTGTGGAACACTCTCCAGGAGGTAGGTGTATGTGTGGAACACTCTCCAGGAGGTAGGTGTATGTGTGGAACACTCTCCAGGAGGTAGGTGTATGTGTGGAACACTCTCCAGGAGGTAGGTGTATGTGTGGAACACTCTCCAGGAGGTAGGTGTATGTGTGGAACACTCTCCAGGAGGTAGGTGTATGTGTGGAACACTCTCCAGGAGGTAGGTGTATGTGTGGAACACTCTCCAGGAGGTAGGTGTATGTGTGGAACACTCTCCAGGAGGTAGGTGTATGTGTGGAACACTCTCCAGGAGGTAGGTGTATGTGAGGAACACTCTCCAGGAGGTATGTGTATGTGTGGAACACTCTCCAGGAGGTCGGTGTATGTGTGGAACACTCTCCAGGAGGTAGGTGTATGTGTGGAACACTCTCCAGGAGGTCGGTGTATGTGTGGAACACTCTCCAGGAGGTAGGTGTATGTGTGGAACACTCTCCAGGAGGTAGGTGTATGTGTGGAACACTCTCCAGGAGGTAGGTGTATGTGTGGAACACTCTCCAGGAGGTAGGTGTATGTGTGGAACACTCTCCAGGAGGTAGGTGTATGTGTGGAACACTCTCCAGGAGGTAGGTGTATGTGTGGAACACTCTCCAGGAGGTAGGTGTATGTGTGGAACACTCTCCAGGAGGTAGGTGTATGTGTGGAACACTCTCCAGGAGGTAGGTGTATGTGTGGAACACTCTCCAGGAGGTAGGTGTATGTGTGGAACACTCTCCAGGAGGTAGGTGTATGTGTGGAACACTCTCCGGGAGGTAGGTGTATGTGTGGAACACTCTCCAGGAGGTAGGTGTATGTGTGGAACACTCTCCAGGAGGTAGGTGTATGTGTGGAACACTCTCCAGGAGGTAGGTGTATGTGTGGAACACTCTCCAGGAGGTAGGTGTATGTGTGGAACACTCTCCGGGAGGTAGGTGTATGTGTGGAACACTCTCCAGGAGGTAGGTGTATGTGAGGAACACTCTCCAGGAGGTAGGTGTATGTGTGGAACACTCTCCAGGAGGTAGGTGTATGTGTGGAACACTCTCCAGGAGGTAGGTGTATGTGTGGAACACTCTCCGGGAGGTAGGTGTATGTGTGGAACACTCTCCAGGAGGTAGGTGTATGTGTGGAACACTCTCCAGGAGGTAGGTGTATGTGTGGAACACTCTCCAGGAGGTAGGTGTATGTGTGGAACACTCTCCGGGAGGTAGGTGTATGTGTGGAACACTCTCCGGGAGGTAGGTGTATGTGTGGAACACTCTCCAGGAGGTAGGTGTATGTGTGGAACACTCTCCAGGAGGTAGGTGTATGTGTGGAACACTCTCCAGGAGGTAGGTGTATGTGTGGAACACTCTCCAGGAGGTAGGTGTATGTGTGGAACACTCTCCAGGAGGTAGGTGTATGTGTGGAACACTCTCCAGGAGGTAGGTGTATGTGTGGAACACTCTCCAGGAGGTAGGTGTATGTGTGGAACACTCTCCAGGAGGTAGGTGTATGTGTGGAACACTCTCCAGGAGGTAGGTGTATGTGTGGAACACTCTCCAGGAGGTAGGTGTATGTGTGTGGAACACTCTCCAGGAGGTAGGTGTGTGTGTGGAACACTCTCCAGGAGGTAGGTGTGTGTGTGGAACACTCTCCAGGAGGTAGGTGTATGTGTGGAACACTCTCCAGGAGGTAGGTGTATGTGTGGAACACTCTCCAGGAGGTAGGTGTATGTGTGGAACACTCTCCAGGAGGTAGGTGTATGTGTGGAACACTCTCCAGGAGGTAGGTGTATGTGTGGAACACTCTCCAGGAGGTAGGTGTATGTGTGGAACACTCTCCAGGAGGTAGGTGTATGTGTGGAACACTCTCCAGGAGGTAGGTGTATGTGTGGAACACTCTCCAGGAGGTAGGTGTATGTGTGGAACACTCTCCAGGAGGTAGGTGTATGTGTGGAACACTCTCCAGGAGGTAGGTGTATGTGTGGAACACTCTCCAGGAGGTAGGTGTGTATGTGTGGAACACTCTCCAGGAGGTAGGTGTATGTGTGGAACACTCTCCAGGAGGTCGGTGTATGTGTGGAACACTCCAGGAGGTAGGTGTATGTGTGGAACACTCTCCAGGAGGTAGGTGTATGTGTGGAACACTCTCCAGGAGGTCGGTGTATGTGTGGAACACTCTCCAGGAGGTCGGTGTATGTGTGGAACACTCTCTCCAGGAGGTAGGTGTATGTGTGGAACACTCTCCAGGAGGTAGGTGTATGTGTGGAACACTCTCCAGGAGGTAGGTGTATGTGTGGAACACTCTCCAGGAGGTAGGTGTATGTGTGGAACACTCTCCAGGAGGTAGGTGTATGTGTGGAACACTCTCCAGGAGGTAGGTGTGTGTGTGGAACACTCTCCAGGAGGTAGGTGTATGTGTGGAACACTCTCCAGGAGGTAGGTGTATGTGTGGAACACTCTCCAGGAGGTAGGTGTATGTGTGGAACACTCTCCAGGAGGTAGGTGTATGTGTGGAACACTCTCCAGGAGGTAGGTGTATGTGTGGAACACTCTCCAGGAGGTAGGTGTATGTGTGGAACACTCTCCAGGAGGTAGGTGTATGTGTGGAACACTCTCCAGGAGGTAGGTGTATGTGTGGAACACTCTCCAGGAGGTAGGTGTATGTGTGGAACACTCTCCAGGAGGTAGGTGTATGTGTGGAACACTCTCCAGGAGGTAGGTGTATGTGTGGAACACTCTCCAGGAGGTAGGTGTATGTGTGGAACACTCTCCAGGAGGTAGGTGTATGTGTGGAACACTCTCCAGGAGGTAGGTGTATGTGTGGAACACTCTCCAGGAGGTAGGTGTATGTGTGGAACACTCTCCAGGAGGTAGGTGTATGTGTGGAACACTCTCCAGGAGGTAGGTGTATGTGTGGAACACTCTCCAGGAGGTAGGTGTATGTGTGGAACACTCTCCAGGAGGTAGGTGTATGTGTGGAACACTCTCCAGGAGGTAGGTGTATGTGTGGAACACTCTCCAGGAGGTAGGTGTATGTGTGGAACACTCTCCAGGAGGTAGGTGTATGTGTGGAACACTCTCCAGGAGGTAGGTGTATGTGTGGAACACTCTCCAGGAGGTAGGTGTATGTGTGGAACACTCTCCAGGAGGTAGGTGTATGTGTGGAACACTCTCCAGGAGGTAGGTGTATGTGTGGAACACTCTCCAGGAGGTAGGTGTATGTGTGGAACACTCTCCAGGAGGTAGGTGTATGTGTGGAACACTCTCCAGGAGGTAGGTGTATGTGTGGAACACTCTCCAGGAGGTAGGTGTATGTGTGGAACACTCTCCAGGAGGTAGGTGTATGTGTGGAACACTCTCCAGGAGGTAGGTGTATGTGTGGAACAATCTCCAGGAGGTAGGTGTATGTGTGGAACACTCTCCAGGAGGTAGGTGTATGTGTGGAACACTCTCCAGGAGGTAGGTGTATGTGTGGAACACTCTCCAGGAGGTAGGTGTATGTGTGGAACACTCTCCAGGAGGTAGGTGTATGTGTGGAACACTCTCCAGGAGGTAGGTGTATGTGTGGAACACTCTCCAGGAGGTAGGTGTATGTGTGGAACACTCTCCAGGAGGTAGGTGTATGTGTGGAACACTCTCCAGGAGGTAGGTGTATGTGTGGAAACACTCTCCAGGAGGTAGGTGTATGTGTGGAACACTCTCCAGGAGGTAGGTGTATGTGTGGAACACTCTCCAGGAGGTAGGTGTATGTGTGGAACACTCTCCAGGAGGTAGGTGTATGTGTGGAACACTCTCCAGGAGGTAGGTGTATGTGTGGAACACTCTCCAGGAGGTCGGTGTATGTGTGGAACACTCTCCAGGAGGTAGGTGTATGTGTGGAACACTCTCCAGGAGGTAGGTGTATGTGTGGAACACTCTCCAGGAGGTAGGTGTATGTGTGGAACACTCTCCAGGAGGTAGGTGTATGTGTGGAACACTCTCCAGGAGGTAGGTGTATGTGTGGAACACTCTCCAGGAGGTAGGTGTATGTGTGGAACACTCTCCAGGAGGTAGGTGTATGTGTGGAACACTCTCCAGGAGGTAGGTGTATGTGTGGAACACTCTCCAGGAGGTCGGTGTATGTGTGGAACACTCTCCAGGAGGTAGGTGTATGTGTGGAAACACTCTCCAGGAGGTAGGTGTATGTGTGGAACACTCTCCAGGAGGTAGGTGTATGTGTGGAACACTCTCCAGGAGGTAGGTGTATGTGTGGAACACTCTCCAGGAGGTAGGTGTATGTGTGGAACACTCTCCAGGAGGTAGGTGTATGTGTGGAACACTCTCCAGGAGGTAGGTGTATGTGTATCTCCAGGAGGTAGGTGTATGTGTGGAACACTCTCCAGGAGGTAGGTCGGTGTATGTGTGGAACACTCTCCAGGAGGTAGGTGTATGTGTGGAACACTCTCCAGGAGGTCGGTGTATGTGTGGAACACTCTCCAGGAGGTAGGTGTATGTGTGGAACACTCTCCAGGAGGTAGGTGTATGTGTGGAACACTCTCCAGGAGGTAGGTGTATGTGTGGAACACTCTCCAGGAGGTAGGTGTATGTGTGGAACACTCTCCAGGAGGTAGGTGTATGTGTGGAACACTCTCCAGGAGGTAGGTGTATGTGTGGAACACTCTCCAGGAGGTAGGTGTATGTGTGGAACACTCTCCAGGAGGTAGGTGTATGTGTGGAACACTCTCCAGGAGGTAGGTGTATGTGTGGAACACTCTCCAGGAGGTAGGTGTATGTGTGGAACACTCTCCAGGAGGTAGGTGTATGTGTGGAACACTCTCCAGGAGGTAGGTGTATGTGTGGAACACTCTCCAGGAGGTAGGTGTATGTGTGGAACACTCTCCAGGAGGTAGGTGTATGTGTGGAACACTCTCCAGGAGGTAGGTGTATGTGTGGAACACTCTCCAGGAGGTAGGTGTATGTGTGGAACACTCTCCAGGAGGTAGGTGTATGTGTGGAACACTCTCCAGGAGGTAGGTGTATGTGTGGAACACTCTCCAGGAGGTAGGTGTATGTGTGGAACACTCTCCAGGAGGTAGGTGTATGTGTGGAACACTCTCCAGGAGGTAGGTGTGTATGTGTGGAACACTCTCCAGGAGGTAGGTGTATGTGTGGAACACTCTCCAGGAGGTAGGTGTATGTGTGGAACACTCTCCAGGAGGTAGGTGTATGTGTGGAACACTCTCCAGGAGGTAGGTGTATGTGTGGAACACTCTCCAGGAGGTAGGTGTATGTGTGGAACACTCTCCATGAGGTAGGTGTATGTGTGGAACACTCTCCCGGAGGTAGGTGTATGTGTGGAACACTCTCCAGGAGGTAGGTGTATGTGTGGAACACTCTCCAGGAGGTAGGTGTATGTGTGGAACACTCTCCAGGAGGTAGGTGTATGTGTGGAACACTCTCCAGGAGGTAGGTGTATGTGTGGAACACTCTCCAGGAGGTAGGTGTATGTGTGGAACACTCTCCAGGAGGTAGGTGTATGTGTGGAACACTCTCCAGGAGGTAGGTGTATGTGTGGAACACTCTCCAGGAGGTAGGTGTATGTGTGGAACACTCTCCAGGAGGTAGGTGTATGTGTGGAACACTCTCCAGGAGGTAGGTGTATGTGTGGAACACTCTCCAGGAGGTAGGTGTATGTGTGGAACACTCTCCAGGAGGTAGGTGTATGTGTGGAACACTCTCCAGGAGGTAGGTGTATGTGTGGAACACTCTCCAGGAGGTAGGTGTATGTGTGGAACACTCTCCAGGAGGTAGGTGTATGTGTGGAACACTCTCCAGGAGGTAGGTGTATGTGTGGAACACTCTCCAGGAGGTAGGTGTATGTGTGGAACACTCTCCAGGAGGTAGGTGTATGTGTGGAACACTCTCCAGGAGGTAGGTGTATGTGTGGAACACTCTCCAGGAGGTAGGTGTATGTGTGGAACACTCTCCAGGAGGTAGGTGTATGTGTGGAACACTCTCCAGGAGGTAGGTGTATGTGTGGAACACTCTCCAGGAGGTAGGTGTATGTGTGGAACACTCTCCAGGAGGTAGGTGTATGTGTGGAACACTCTCCAGTGAGGTAGGTGTATGTGTGGAACACTCTCCAGGAGGTAGGTGTATGTGTGGAACACTCTCCAGGAGGTAGGTGTATGTGTGGAACACTCTCCAGGAGGTAGGTGTATGTGTGGAACACTCTCCAGGAGGTAGGTGTATGTGTGGAACACTCTCCAGGAGGTCGGTGTATGTGTGGAACACTCTCCAGGAGGTAGGTGTATGTGTGGAACACTCTCCGGGAGGTAGGTGTATGTGTGGAACACTCTCCAGGAGGTAGGTGTATGTGTGGAACACTCTCCAGGAGGTAGGTGTATGTGTGGAACACTCTCCAGGAGGTAGGTGTATGTGTGGAACACTCTCCAGGAGGTAGGTGTATGTGTGGAACACTCTCCAGGAGGTAGGTGTATGTGTGGAACACTCTCCAGGAGGTAGGTGTATGTGTGGAACACTCTCCAGGAGGTAGGTGTATGTGTGGAACACTCTCCAGGAGGTAGGTGTATGTGTGGAACACTCTCCAGGAGGTAGGTGTATGTGTGGAACACTCTCCAGGAGGTAGGTGTATGTGTGGAACACTCTCCAGGAGGTAGGTGTATGTGTGGAACACTCTCCAGGAGGTAGGTGTATGTGTGGAACACTCTCCAGGAGGTAGGTGTATGTGTGGAACACTCTCCAGGAGGTAGGTGTATGTGTGGAACACTCTCCAGGAGGTAGGTGTATGTGTGGAACACTCTCCAGGAGGTAGGTGTATGTGTGGAACACTCTCCAGGAGGTAGGTGTATGTGTGGAACACTCTCCAGGAGGTAGGTGTATGTGTGGAACACTCTCCAGGAGGTAGGTGTATGTGTGGAACACTCTCCAGGAGGTAGGTGTATGTGTGGAACACTCTCCAGGAGGGAGGTGTATGTGTGGAACACTCTCCAGGAGGTAGGTGTATGTGTGGAACACTCTCCAGGGAGGTAGGTGTATGTGTGGAACACTCTCCAGGAGGTAGGTGTATGTGTGGAACACTCTCTCCAGGAGGTAGGTGTATGTGTGGAACACTCTCCAGGAGGTCGGTGTATGTGTGGAACACTCTCCAGGAGGTAGGTGTATGTGTGGAACACTCTCCAGGAGGTAGGTGTATGTGTGGAACACTCTCCAGGAGGTAGGTGTATGTGTGGAACACTCTCCAGGAGGTAGGTGTATGTGTGGAACACTCTCCAGGAGGTCGGTGTATGTGTGGAACACTCTCCAGGAGGTAGGTGTATGTGTGGAACACTCTCCAGGAGGTCGGTGTATGTGTGGAACACTCTCCAGGAGGTCGGTGTATGTGTGGAACACTCTCCAGGAGGTAGGTGTATGTGTGGAACACTCTCCAGGAGGTAGGTGTATGTGTGGAACACTCTCCAGGAGGTAGGTGTATGTGTGGAACACTCTCCAGGAGGTAGGTGTATGTGTGGAACACTCTCCAGGAGGTAGGTGTATGTGTGGAACACTCTCCAGGAGGTAGGTGTATGTGTGGAACACTCTCCAGGAGGTAGGTGTATGTGTGGAACACTCTCCAGGAGGTAGGTGTATGTGTGGAACACTCTCCAGGAGGTAGGTGTATGTGTGGAACACTCTCCAGGAGGTAGGTGTATGTGTGGAACACTCTCCAGGAGGTAGGTGTATGTGTGGAACACTCTCCAGGAGGTAGGTGTATGTGTTGAACACTCTCCAGGAGGTAGGTGTATGTGTGGAACACTCTCCAGGAGGTAGGTGTATGTGTGGAACACTCTCCAGGAGGTAGGTGTATGTGTGGAACACTCTCCAGGAGGTAGGTGTATGTGTGGAACACTCTCCAGGAGGTAGGTGTATGTGTGGAACACTCTCCAGGAGGTAGGTGTATGTGTGGAACACTCTCCAGGAGGTAGGTGTATGTGTGGAACACTCTCCAGGAGGTAGGTGTATGTGTGGAACACTCTCCAGGAGGTAGGTGTATGTGTGGAACACTCTCCAGGAGGTAGGTGTATGTGTGGAACACTCTCCAGGAGGTAGGTGTATGTGTGGAACACTCTCCAGGAGGTAGGTGTATGTGTGGAACACTCTCCAGGAGGTAGGTGTATGTGTGGAACACTCTCCAGGAGGTAGGTGTATGTGTGGAACACTCTCCAGGAGGTAGGTGTATGTGTGGAACACTCTCCAGGAGGTAGGTGTATGTGTGGAACACTCTCCAGGAGGTAGGTGTATGTGTGGAACACTCTCCAGGAGGTAGGTGTATGTGTGGAACACTCTCCAGGAGGTAGGTGTATGTGTGGAACACTCTCCAGGAGGTAGGTGTATGTGTGGAACACTCTCCAGGAGGTAGGTGTATGTGTGGAACACTCTCCAGGAGGTAGGTGTATGTGTGGAACACTCTCCAGGAGGTAGGTGTATGTGTGGAACACTCTCCAGGAGGTAGGTGTATGTGTGGAACACTCTCCAGGAGGTAGGTGTATGTGTGGAACACTCTCCAGGAGGTAGGTGTATGTGTGGAACACTCTCCAGGGAGGTAGGTGTATGTGTGGAACACTCTCCAGGAGGTAGGTGTATGTGTGGAACACTCTCCAGGAGGTAGGTGTATGTGTGGAACACTCTCCAGGAGGTAGGTGTGTGTGTGGAACACTCTCCAGGAGGTAGGTGTATGTGTGTGGAACACTCTCCAGGAGGTAGGTGTATGTGTGGAACACTCTCCAGGAGGTAGGTGTATGTGTGGAACACTCTCCAGGAGGTAGGTGTATGTGTGGAACACTCTCCAGGAGGTAGGTGTATGTGTGGAACACTCTCCAGGAGGTAGGTGTATGTGTGGAACACTCTCCAGGAGGTAGGTGTATGTGTGGAACACTCTCCAGGAGGTAGGTGTATGTGTGGAACACTCTCCAGGAGGTAGGTGTATGTGTGGAACACTCTCCAGGAGGTAGGTGTATGTGTGGAACACTCTCCAGGAGGTAGGTGTATGTGTGGAACACTCTCCAGGAGGTATGTGTATGTGTGGAACACTCTCCAGGAGGTAGGTGTATGTGTGGAACACTCTCCAGGAGGTAGGTGTATGTGTGGAACACTCTCCAGGAGGTAGGTGTATGTGTGGAACACTCTCCAGGAGGTAGGTGTATGTGTGGAACACTCTCCAGGAGGTAGGTGTATGTGTGGAACACTCTCCAGGAGGTAGGTGTATGTGTGGAACACTCTCCAGGAGGTAGGTGTATGTGTGGAACACTCTCCAGGAGGTAGGTGTATGTGTGGAACACTCTCCAGGAGGTAGGTGTATGTGTGGAACACTCTCCAGGAGGTAGGTGTATGTGTGGAACACTCTCTCCAGGAGGTAGGTGTATGTGTGGAACACTCTCCAGGAGGTAGGTGTATGTGTGGAACACTCTCCAGGAGGTAGGTGTATGTGTGGAACACTCTCCAGGAGGTAGGTGTATGTGTGGAACACTCTCCAGGAGGTAGGTGTATGTGTGGAACACTCTCCAGGAGGTAGGTGTATGTGTGGAACACTCTCCAGGAGGTAGGTGTATGTGTGGAACACTCTCCAGGAGGTAGGTGTATGTGTGGAACACTCTCTCCAGGAGGTAGGTGTATGTGTGTAACACTCTCCAGGAGGTAGGTGTATGTGTGGAACACTCCAGGAGGTAGGTGTATGTGTGGAACACTCTCCAGGAGGTAGGTGTATGTGTGGAACACTCTCCAGGAGGTCGGTGTATGTGTGGAACACTCTCCAGGAGGTAGGTGTATGTGTGGAACACTCTCCAGGAGGTAGGTGTATGTGTGGAACACTCTCCAGGAGGTAGGTGTATGTGTGGAACACTCTCCAGGAGGTAGGTGTATGTGTGGAACACTCTCCAGGAGGTAGGTGTATGTGTGGAACACTCTCCAGGAGGTAGGTGTATGTGTGGAACACTCTCCAGGAGGTAGGTGTATGTGTGGAACACTCTCCAGGGAGGTAGGTGTATGTGTGGAACACTCTCCAGGAGGTAGGTGTATGTGTGGAACACTCTCCAGGAGGTAGGTGTATGTGTGGAACACTCTCCAGGAGGTAGGTGTATGTGTGGAACACTCTCCAGGAGGTAGGTGTATGTGTGGAACACTCTCCAGGAGGTAGGTGTATGTGTGGAACACTCTCCAGGAGGTAGGTGTATGTGTGGAACACTCTCCAGGAGGTAGGTGTATGTGTGGAGGTAGGTGTATGTGTGGAACACTCTCCAGGAGGTAGGTGTATGTGTGGAACACTCTCCAGGAGGTAGGTGTATGTGTGGAACACTCTCCATGAGGTAGGTGTATGTGTGGAACACTCTCCTGGAGGTAGGTGTATGTGTGGAACACTCTCCAGGAGGTAGGTGTATGTGTGGAACACTCTCCAGGAGGTAGGTGTATGTGTGGAACACTCTCCAGGAGGTAGGTGTATGTGTGGAACACTCTCCAGGAGGTAGGTGTATGTGTGGAACACTCTCCAGGAGGTAGGTGTATGTGTGGAACACTCTCCAGGAGGTAGGTGTATGTGTGGAACACTCTCCAGGAGGTAGGTGTATGTGTGGAACACTCTCCAGGAGGTAGGTGTATGTGTGGAACACTCTCCAGGAGGTAGGTGTATGTGTGGAACACTCTCCAGGAGGTAGGTGTATGTGTGGAACACTCTCCAGGAGGTAGGTGTATGTGTGGAAACACTCTCCAGGAGGTAGGTGTATGTGTGGAACACTCTCCAGGGAGGTAGGTGTATGTGTGGAACACTCTCCAGGAGGTAGGTGTATGTGTGGAACACTCTCCAGGAGGTAGGTGTATGTGTGGAACACTCTCCAGGAGGTAGGTGTATGTGTGGAACACTCTCCAGGAGGTAGGTGTATGTGTGGAACACTCTCCAGGAGGTAGGTGTATGTGTGGAACACTCTCCAGGAGGTAGGTGTATGTGTGGAACACTCTCCAGGAGGTAGGTGTATGTGTGGAACACTCTCCAGGAGGTAGGTGTATGTGTGGAACACTCTCCAGGAGGTAGGTGTATGTGTGGAACACTCTCCAGGAGGTAGGTGTATGTGTGGAACACTCTCCAGGAGGTAGGTGTATGTGTGGAACACTCTCCAGGAGGTAGGTGTATGTGTGGAACACTCTCCAGGAGGTCGGTGTATGTGTGGAACACTCTCCAGGAGGTAGGTGTATGTGTGGAACACTCTCCAGGAGGTAGGTGTATGTGTGGAACACTCTCCAGGAGGTAGGTGTATGTGTGGAACACTCTCCAGGAGGTAGGTGTATGTGTGGAACACTCTCCAGGAGGTCGGTGTATGTGTGGAACACTCTCCAGGAGGTAGGTGTATGTGTGGAACACTCTCCAGGAGGGAGGTGTATGTGTGGAACACTCTCCAGTGAGGTAGGTGTATGTGTGGAACACTCTCCAGGAGGTAGGTGTATGTGTGGAACTCTCTCCAGGAGGTAGGTGTATGTGTGGAACACTCTCCAGGAGGTAGGTGTATGTGTGGAACACTCTCCAGGAGGTAGGTGTATGTGTGGAACACTCTCCAGGAGGTAGGTGTATGTGTGGAACACTCTCCAGGAGGTAGGTGTATGTGTGGAACACTCTCCAGGAGGTAGGTGTATGTGTGGAACACTCTCTCCAGGAGGTAGGTGTATGTGTGGAACACTCTCCAGGAGGTAGGTGTATGTGTGGAAACACTCTCCAGGAGGTAGGTGTATGTGTGGAACACTCTCCAGGAGGTAGGTGTATGTGTGGAACACTCTCCAGGAGGTAGGTGTATGTGTGGAACACTCTCCAGGAGGTAGGTGTATGTGTGGAACACTCTCCAGGAGGTAGGTGTATGTGTGGAACACTCTCCAGGAGGTAGGTGTATGTGTGGAACACTCTCCAGGAGGTAGGTGTATGTGTGGAACACTCTCCAGGAGGTAGGTGTATGTGTGGAACACTCTCCAGGAGGTAGGTGTATGTGTGGAACACTCTCCAGGAGGTAGGTGTATGTGTGGAACACTCTCCAGGAGGTAGGTGTATGTGTGGAACACTCTCCAGGAGGTAGGTGTATGTGTGGAACACTCTCCAGGAGGTAGGTGTATGTGTGGAACACTCTCCAGGAGGTAGGTGTATGTGTGGAACACTCTCCAGGAGGTAGGTGTATGTGTGGAACACTCTCCAGGAGGTAGGTGTATGTGTGGAACACTCTCCAGGAGGTAGGTGTATGTGTGGAACACTCTCCAGGAGGTAGGTGTATGTGTGTGGAACACTCTCCAGGAGGTAGGTGTATGTGTGGAACACTCTCCAGGAGGTAGGTGTATGTGTGGAACACTCTCCAGGAGGTAGGTGTATGTGTGGAACACTCTCCAGGAGGTAGGTGTATGTGTGGAACACTCTCCAGGAGGTAGGTGTATGTGTGGAACACTCTCCAGGAGGTAGGTGTATGTGTGGAACACTCTCCAGGAGGTAGGTGTATGTGTGGAACACTCTCCAGGAGGTAGGTGTATGTGTGGAACACTCTCCAGGAGGTAGGTGTATGTGTGGAACACTCTCCAGGAGGTAGGTGTATGTGTGGAACACTCTCCAGGAGGTAGGTGTATGTGTGGAACACTCTCCAGGAGGTAGGTGTATGTGTGGAACACTCTCCAGGAGGTAGGTGTATGTGTGGAACACTCTCCAGGAGGTAGGTGTATGTGTGGAACACTCTCCAGGAGGTCGGTGTATGTGTGGAACACTCTCCAGGAGGTAGGTGTATGTGTGGAACACTCTCCAGGAGGTAGGTGTATGTGTGGAACACTCTCCAGGAGGTAGGTGTATGTGTGGAACACTCTCCAGGAGGTAGGTGTATGTGTGGAACACTCTCCAGGAGGTCGGTGTATGTGTGGAACACTCTCCAGGAGGTAGGTGTATGTGTGGAACACTCTCCAGGAGGTAGGTGTATGTGTGGAACACTCTCCAGGAGGTAGGTGTATGTGTGGAACACTCTCCAGGAGGTAGGTGTATGTGTGGAACACTCTCCAGGAGGTGGGTGTATGTGTGGAACACTCTCCAGGAGGTAGGTGTATGTGTGGAACACTCTCCAGGAGGTAGGTGTATGTGTGGAACACTCTCCAGGAGGTATGTGTGGAACACTCTCCAGGAGGTAGGTGTATGTGTGGAACACTCTCCAGGAGGTAGGTGTATGTGTGGAACGCTCTCCAGGAGGTAGGTGTATGTGTGGAACACTCTCCAGGAGGTAGGTGTATGTGTGGAACACTCTCCAGGAGGTAGGTGTATGTGTGGAACACTCTCCGGAGGTAGGTGTATGTGTGGAACACTCCAGGAGGTAGGTGTATGTGTGGAACACTCTCCAGGAGGTAGGTGTATGTGTGGAACACTCTCCAGGAGGTAGGTGTATGTGTGGAACACTCTCCAGGAGGTAGGTGTATGTGTGGAACACTCTCCAGGAGGTAGGTGTATGTGTGGAACACTCTCCAGGAGGTAGGTGTGTGTGTGGAACACTCTCCGGGAGGTAGGTGTATGTGTGGAACACTCTCCAGGAGGTAGGTGTATGTGTGGAACACTCTCCAGGAGGTAGGTGTGTGTGTGGAACACTCTCCAGGAGGTAGGTGTATGTGTGGAACACTCTCCAGGAGGTAGGTGTATGTGTGGAACACTCTCCAGGAGGTAGGTGGATGTGTGGAACACTCTCCAGGAGGTAGGTGTATGTGTGGAACACTCTCCAGGAGGTAGGTGTATGTGTGGAACACTCTCCAGGAGGTAGGTGTATGTGTGGAACACTCTCCAGGAGGTAGGTGTATGTGTGGAACACTCTCCAGGAGGTAGGTGTATGTGTGGAACACTCTCCAGGAGGTAGGTGTATGTGTGGAACACTCTCCAGGAGGTAGGTGTATGTGTGGAACACTCTCCAGGAGGTAGGTGTATGTGTGGAACACTCTCAGGAGGTAGGTGTATGTGTGGAACACTCTCCAGGAGGTAGGTGTATGTGTGGAACACTCTCCAGGAGGTCGGTGTATGTGTGGAACACTCTCCAGGAGGTAGGTGTATGTGTGGAACACTCTCCAGGAGGTAGGTGTATGTGTGGAACACTCTCCAGGAGGTAGGTGTATGTGTGGAACACTCTCCAGGAGGTAGGTATATGTGTGGAACACTCTCCAGGAGGTCGGTGTATGTGTGGAACACTCTCCAGGAGGTAGGTGTATGTGTGGAACACTCTCCAGGAGGTAGGTGTATGTGTGGAACACTCTCCAGGAGGTAGGTGTATGTGTGGAACACTCTCCAGGAGGTAGGTGTATGTGTGGAACACTCTCCAGGAGGTCGGTGTATGTGTGGAACACTCTCCAGGAGGTAGGTGTATGTGTGTGGAACACTCTCCAGGAGGTAGGTGTATGTGTGGAACACTCTCCAGGAGGTAGGTGTATGTGTGGAACACTCTCCAGGAGGTAGGTGTATGTGTGGAACACTCTCCAGGAGGTAGGTGTATGTGTGGAACACTCTCCAGGAGGTAGGTGTATGTGTGGAACACTCTCCAGGAGGTAGGTGTATGTGTGGAACACTCTCCAGGAGGTAGGTGTATGTGTGGAACACTCTCCAGGAGGTAGGTGTATGTGTGGAACACTCTCCAGGAGGTAGGTGTATGTGTGGAACACTCTCCAGGAGGTAGGTGTATGTGTGGAACACTCTCCAGGAGGTAGGTGTATGTGTGGAACACTCTCCAGGAGGTAGGTGTATGTGTGGAACACTCTCCAGGAGGTAGGTGTATGTGTGGAACACTCTCCAGGAGGTAGGTGTATGTGTGGAACACTCTCCAGGAGGTAGGTGTATGTGTGGAACACTCTCCAGGAGGTCGGTGTATGTGTGGAACACTCTCCAGGAGGTAGGTGTATGTGTGGAACACTCTCCAGGAGGTAGGTGTATGTGTGGAACACTCTCCAGGAGGTAGGTGTATGTGTGGAACACTCTCCAGGAGGTAGGTGTATGTGTGGAACACTCTCCAGGAGGTAGGTGTATGTGTGGAACACTCTCCAGGAGGTAGGTGTATGTGTGGAACACTCTCCAGGAGGTAGGTGTATGTGTGGAACACTCTCCAGGAGGTAGGTGTATGTGTGGAACACTCTCCAGGAGGTAGGTGTATGTGTGGAACACTCTCCAGGAGGTAGGTGTATGTGTGGAACACTCTCCAGGGAGGTAGGTGTATGTGTGGAACACTCTCCAGGAGGTAGGTGTATGTGTGGAACACTCTCCAGGAGGTAGGTGTATGTGTGGAACACTCTCCAGGAGGTAGGTGTATGTGTGGAACACTCTCCAGGAGGTAGGTGTATGTGTGGAACACTCTCCAGGAGGTAGGTGTATGTGTGGAACACTCTCCAGGAGGTAGGTGTATGTGTGGAACACTCTCCAGGAGGTAGGTGTATGTGTGGAACACTCTCCAGGAGGTAGGTGTATGTGTGGAACACTCTCCAGGAGGGCGGTGTATGTGTGGAACACTCTCCAGGAGGTAGGTGTATGTGTGGAACACTCTCCAGGGAGGTAGGTGTATGTGTGGAACACTCTCCAGGAGGTAGGTGTATGTGTGGAACACTCTCCAGGAGGTCGGTGTATGTGTGGAACACTCTCCAGGAGGTAGGTGTATGTGTGGAACACTCTCCAGGAGGTAGGTGTATGTGTGGAACACTCTCCAGGAGGTAGGTGTATGTGTGGAACACTCTCCAGGAGGTAGGTGTATGTGTGGAACACTCTCCAGGAGGTAGGTGTATGTGTGGAACACTCTCCAGGAGGTCGGTGTATGTGTGGAACACTCTCCAGGAGGTAGGTGTATGTGTGGAACACTCTCCAGGAGGTAGGTGTATGTGTGGAACACTCTCCAGGAGGTCGGTGTATGTGTGGAACACTCTCCAGGAGGTAGGTGTATGTGTGGAACACTCTCCAGGAGGTCGGTGTATGTGTGGAACACTCTCCAGGAGGTAGGTGTATGTGTGGAACACTCTCCAGGAGGTAGGTGTATGTGTGGAACACTCTCCAGGAGGTAGGTGTATGTGTGGAACACTCTCCAGGAGGTAGGTGTATGTGTGGAACACTCTCCAGGAGGTAGGTGTATGTGTGGAACACTCTCCAGGAGGTAGGTGTATGTGTGGAACACTCTCCAGGAGGTAGGTGTATGTGTGGAACACTCTCCAGGAGGTAGGTGTATGTGTGGAACACTCTCCAGGAGGTAGGTGTATGTGTGGAACACTCTCCAGGAGGTAGGTGTATGTGTGGAACACTCTCCAGGAGGTAGGTGTATGTGTGGAACACTCTCCAGGAGGTAGGTGTCTGTGTGGAACACTCTCCAGGAGGTAGGTGTATGTGTGGAACACTCTCCAGGAGGTGCGTGTGTATGTGTGGAACACTCTCCAGGAGGTAGGTGTATGTGTGGAACACTCTCCAGGAGGTAGGTGTATGTGTGGAACACTCTCCAGGAGGTAGGTGTATGTGTGGAACACTCTCCAGGAGGTCGGTGTATGTGTGGAACACTCTCCAAGAGGTCGGTGTATGTGTGGAACACTCTCCAGGAGGTAGGTGTATGTGTGGAACACTCTCCAGGAGGTAGGTGTATGTGTGGAACACTCTCCAGGAGGTAGGTGTATGTGTGGAACACTCTCCAGGAGGTAGGTGTATGTGTGGAACACTCTCCAGGAGGTAGGTGTATGTGTGGAACACTCTCCAGGAGGTAGGTGTATGTGTGGAACACTCTCCAGGAGGTAGGTGTATGTGTGGAACACTCTCCAGGAGGTAGGTGTATGTGTGGAACACTCTCCAGGAGGTAAGTGTATGTGTGGAACACTCTCCAGGAGGTAGGTGTATGTGTGGAACACTCTCCAGGAGGTAGGTGTATGTGTGGAACACTCTCCAGGAGGTAGGTGTATGTGTGTCAAAGTCAACAATCAAGAGAAGACTTCACCAGAGTGAATACAGAGGGTTCACCACAAGATGTAAACCATCGGTGAGCCTCAAAACCAGGAAGGCAGATTAGAGTTTGCCAAACAACATCTAAAAAAGCCTTCACAGTTCTGGAAGAACATACTACGGACAGATGAGACCAACTTGTACCAGAGTGATGGGAAGAGAAGAGTATGGAGAAGGAAAGGAACTGCTCATGATCCAAAGCATACCACCTCATCTGTGAAGCATGGTGGTGGTAGTGTCATGGCGTGGGCATGTATGGCTGCCAATGGAACTGGTTCTCTTGTATTTATTGATGATGTGACTGCTGAAATAAGCAGCAGGATGAATTCTTTGGACGGCGCTTCACAGGGCAGACGGACAATGACCCGAAGCATACTGCGAAAGCAACCAAAGAGTTTTTCAAGGGAAAGAAGTGGAATGTTATGGAATGGCCAAGTCAATCACCTGACCTGAATCCGATTGAGCATTTCACTTGCTGAAGACAAAACTGAAGGGAAAATGCCCCAAGAACAAGCAGGAACTGAAGACAGTGGCAGTAGAGGCCTGGCAGAGCATCACCAGGGATGAAGCCCGGCGTCTGGTGATGTCTATGCATTCCGGACTTCAGGCTGTAATTGACTGCAAAGGATTTGCAACCAAGTATTAAAAAGTGAAAGTTTGATGGATGATTGTTAATCTGTCCCATTACTTTTGGTCCCTTAAAAAGTGGGAGGCACATATACAAAGTGTTGTAATTCCTCCACCGTTCACCTGATTTGGATGTAAATACCCTCAAATTAAAGCTGAAAGTCTGCAGATGAAGCTCATCTTGTTGCTTTCATTTCACATCCATTGTGGTGTATAGAGCCAAAAAGATTAGAATTGTGTCGATGTCCCGATATTTATGGACCGGACTGTATGTTTTTCTTTAAACATCTGGAGCCTCTACTAGTTGACATGTAAGAGCTTCACAGGTTGCCACTGGAGTCCTCTTCCCCTCCTCCATGACGACATCACGGAGCTGGTGGATGTTGGAGACCTTGCGCTCCTCCACCTTCCGTTTGAGGATGTCCCACAGATGATCAATAGGGTTTAGGTCTGGAGACATGCTTGGCCAGTCCATCACCTTTACCCTCAGCTTCTTTAGCAAGGCAGTGGTGGTCTTGGAGGTGTGTTTGGGGTGGTTATCATGTTGGAATACTACCCTGCGGCCCAGTCTCTGAAGGGAGGGGATCATGCTCTGCTTCAGTATTTCACAGTACATGTTGGCATTCATGGTTCCCTCAATGATCTGTAGCCCCCCAGTGCCGGCAGCACTCATGCAGCCCCAGACCATGACACTCCCCCCACCATGACACTCCCCCACCATGACACTCCCACCACCATGACACTCCCCCCACCATGACACTCCCCCCACCATGACACTCCCCCCCCACCATGACACTCCCCCACCATGACACTCCCACCACCATGACACTCCCCCCACCATGCCTGACTGTAGACAAGACACACTTGTCTTTGTCCTCCTCACCTGGTTGCCCCCACACACGCCTGACACCATCTGACACCAAATACGTTTATCTTGGTCTCATCAGACCACAGGACGTGGTTCCAGTAATCCATGTCCTTAGTCTGCTTGTCTTCAGCAAACTGTTTGTGGTCTTTCTTGTGCATCATCTTTAGAAGAGGCTTCCTTCTGGGACGACAGCCATGCAGACCAATTTGATGCAGTGTGCGGCGTATGCTCTGAGCACTGACAGGCTGACCCCCCCTCCCCACCCCTACAACCTCTGCAGCACTCATACGTCTATTTCCCAAAGACAACCTCTGGATATGACGCTGAGCACGTGACCTCAACTTCTTTGGTGGACCATGGCGAGGCCTGTTCTGAGGGGAACCTGTCCTGTTATACCGCTGGATGGTCTTGGCCGCCGTGCTGCAGCTCAGTTTCAGGGTCTTGGCAAACTTCTTATAGCCTCGGCCATCTTTATGTAGAGCAACAATTTTTTTTTTTTTAGATCCTCAGAGAGTTCTTTGCCATGAGGTGCCATGTTGAACTTCCAGTGACCAGTATGAGAGAGTGAGAGCGATAACACCAAATTTAACACACCTGCTCCCCATTCACACCTGAGACCTTGTAACACTAATGAGTCACATGACACCGGGGGAGGGAAAATGGCTAATTGGGCCCAATTTGGACATTTTGACTTAGGGGTGTACTGACTTTTGTTGCCAGCGGTTTAGACATTAATGGCTGTGTGTTGAGTTATTTTGAGGGGACGGCAAATTTACACTGTTATACAAGCTGTACACTCACTACTTTACATTGTAGACAAGTGTCATTTCTTCAGTGTTGTCACATGAAAAGACAGAAGAAAATATGAGTGAGGGGTGTACTTACTTTTGTGAGATACTGTGTATGTGTGTGTATATATATATATATATATATATATATATATATATATATATATGATCCTGCACTTCCACATAGGGGGCGCACACGTGCCAACGCCACACCACTTCTGCTGGGATTAGTCACAGCAGAAACCAATCAGTAGGTGTCGGCCAGTGGATAACCACCGGAACCGCTGTGTTCCTGCATTAGTACAGTGACAGTGCATATTTTTAGCACTGATCACTGTATTAGTGTAAGTGGTTCCCACAAAGTGTCAAGAGTGTCAGTTAGTGTCAGATTGTCCACCACAATATCACAGTCCCGCTATAGGTCGCTGATCACCACAATTATTAGTATAAGAAAGATTCCAGTATATATATCATAGTTTGAAGACACTACAACTTTTGAGCAAACCAATCAATATACACTTATTAATATTTTTTTTCCAAAAATATGTAGCAGAATACATATTGGCCTGAATTTATGAAGAAAAATTAGTTTAATCTGATTTTATTATTATATACAGTATATATATTTGTATAAAAAAAAAAAGAAAGAAAATTCCTTTGTTTTTTTTGTGTGTGTTTTTTGAATAATAATTGATGAAGAAATTAGATTTTTGTCATTTTTTTTATTGAATATGTTTTATAGCAGAAAGTAAAAAAAAAATGTGTTTTTTTTTTTGCAAAGTTTTTCCTTTTTTTGTTTATAGTGTAAAAAATAAAAATGCAGTGGTGATAAAATACCACCAAAAAAAACTTGATTTGTGGGGGAAAAAAGATTTAATTTGTGTACAGTGTCGCACAACCGCGCAATTGTCAGTTAAAGTAACGCAGTGCCCCATCGCAAAGAATGGCCTGGTCATGAAGGGGGGTAAACTTTCTGGAGGTCAAGTGGTTATGGAGATGACGTCATTGAGTCACCAATGAGAAGGCATCGCTCTTATCACCGGTGTCTTCTCCATAAACATTCTGTAACCTTCTGTGGAGGTCGGACAACCTGCACCCCTCCTTCATCAAGAACTCAATGGGGGCACATTGCTTCTGCTTGGAATCGATTATTTACCTGCAAAGAAAAAGTAGAATGGTTACTATAGAGGAAGAGTTACTATAGAGGAAGAGTTACTATAGAGGAAGAGTTACTATAGAGGAAGAGTTACTATAGAGGAAGGGTTACTATAGAGGAAGAGTTACTATAGAGGAAGAGTTACTATAGAGGAAGGGTTACTATAGAGGAAGCGTCACTATAGAGGAAGAGTCACTATAGAGGAAGGGTTACTATAGAGGAAGAGTTACTATAGAGGAAGAGTTACTATAGAGGAAGGGTTACTATAGAGGAAGGGTTACTATAGAGGAAGCGTCACTATAGAGGAAGAGTCACTATAGAGGAAGAGTCACTATAGAGGAAGGGTTACTATAGAGGAAGAGTCACTATAGAGGAAGAGTCACTATAGAGGAAGAGTCACTATAGAGGAAGGGTTACTATAGAGGAAGAGTCACTATAGAGGAAGAGTTACTATAGAGGAAGAGTCACTATAGAGGAAGAGTTACTATAGAGGAAGGGTTACTATAGAGGAAGCGTCACTATAGAGGAAGAGTCACTATAGAGGAAGAGTTACTATAGAGGAAGGGTTACTATAGAGGAAGCGTCACTATAGAGGAAGAGTCACTATAGAGGAAGGGTTACTATAGAGGAAGCGTCACTATAGAGGAAGAGTCACTATAGAGGAAGAGTCACTATAGAGGAAGAGTCACTATAGAGGAAGAGTTACTATAGAGGAAGAGTTACTATAGAGGAAGGGTTACTATAGAGGAAGAGTCACTATAGAGGAAGAGTTACTATAGAGGAAGGGTTACTATAGAGGAAGCGTCACTATAGAGGAAGAGTCACTATAGAGGAAGGGTTACTATAGAGGAAGCGTCACTATAGAGGAAGAGTCACTATAGAGGAAGAGTCACTATAGAGGAAGAGTTACTATAGAGGAAGAGTTACTATAGAGGAAGGGTTACTATAGAGGAAGAATCACTATAGAGGAAGAGACACTATAGAGGAAGAGTTACTATAGAGGAAGAGTTACTATAGAGGAAGGGTTACTATAGAGGAAGAGTCACTATAGAGGAAGAGTCACTATAGAGGAAGAGTTACTATAGAGGAAGGGTCACTAAAGAGGAAGCGTCACTATAGAGGAAGAGTCACTATAGAGGAAGGGTTACTATAGAGGAAGCGTCACTATAGAGGAAGAGTTACTATAGAGGAAGAGTTACTATAGAGGAAGGGTTACTATAGAGGAAGAATCACTATAGAGGAAGAGTTACTATAGAGGAAGAGTTACTATAGAGGAAGAGTCACTATAGAGGAAGGGTTACTATAGAGGAAGCGTCACTATAGAGGAAGAGTTACTATAGAGGAAGAGTTACTATAGAGGAAGGGTTACTATAGAGGAAGAATCACTATAGAGGAAGAGACACTATAGAGGAAGAGTTACTATAGAGGAAGAGTTACTATAGAGGAAGGGTTACTATAGAGGAAGCGTCACTATAGAGGAAGAGTCACTATAGAGGAAGAGTCACTATAGAGGAAGAGTCACTATAGAGGAAGAGTCACTATAGAGGAAGAGTCACTATAGAGGAAGAGTCACTATAGAGGAAGAGTTACTATAGAGGAAGGGTTACTATAGAGGAAGAGTTACTATAGAGGAAGAGTCACTATAGAGGAAGAGTTACTATAGAGGAAGAGTCACTATAGAGGAAGAGTCACTATAGAGGAAGAGTTACTATAGAGGAAGAGTTACTATAGAGGAAGGGTTACTATAGAGGAAGAGTTACTATAGAGGAAGAGTTACTATAGAAGAAGAGTCACTATAGAGGAAGAGTCACTATAGAGGAAGAGTTACTATAGAGGAAGAGTCACTATAGAGGAAGAGTCACTATAGAGGAAGAGTTACTATAGAGGAAGAGTCACTATAGAGGAAGGGTTACTATAGAGGAAGCGTCACTATAGAGGAAGAGTTACTATAGAGAAGAGTCACTATAGAGGAAGAGTTACTATAGAGGAAGGGTTACTATAGAGGAAGAATCACTATAGAGGAAGAGACACTATAGAGGAAGAGTTACTATAGAGGAAGAGTTACTATAGAGGAAGAGTTACTATAGAGGAAGAGTCACTATAGAGGAAGAGTCACTATAGAGGAAGAGTTACTATAGAGGAAGGGTTACTATAGAGGAAGAGTCACTATAGAGGAAGAGTCACTATAGAGGAAGAGTCACTATAGAGGAAGAGTTACTATAGAGGAAGAGTTACTATAGAGGAAGAGTTACTATAGAGGAAGAGTCACTATAGAGGAAGAGTCACTATAGAGGAAGAGTTACTATAGAGGAAGGGTTACTATAGAGGAAGCGTCACTATAGAGGAAGAGTCACTATAGAGGAAGAGTCACTATAGAGGAAGAGTCACTATAGAGGAAGAGTCACTATAGAGGAAGAGTTACTATAGAGGAAGAGTTACTATAGAGGAAGAGTTACTATAGAGGAAGAGTCACTATAGAGGAAGAGTCACTATAGAGGAAGAGTTACTATAGAGGAAGAGTCACTATAGAGGAAGAGTTACTATAGAGGAAGAGTCACTATAGAGGAAGAGTTACTATAGAGGAAGAGTTACTATAGAGGAAGGGTTACTATAGAGGAAGAGTCACTATAGAGGAAGAGTCACTATAGAGGAAGAGTTACTATAGAGGAAGAGTTACTATAGAGGAAGAGTTACTATAGAGGAAGAGTCACTATAGAGGAAGAGTCACTATAGAGGAAGAGTTACTATAGAGGAAGAGTTACTATAGAGGAAGAGTTACTATAGAGGAAGAGTCACTATAGAGGAAGAGTCACTATAGAGGAAGAGTTACTATAGAGGAAGAGTTACTATAGAGGAAGAGTCACTATAGAGGAAGAGTTACTATAGAGGAAGAGTCACTATAGAGGAAGAGTTACTATAGAGGAAGAGTCACTATAGAGGAAGAGTCACTATAGAGGAAGAGTTACTATAGAGGAAGAGTTACTATAGAGGAAGAGTTACTATAGAGGAAGAGTTACTATAGAGGAAGAGTTACTATAGAGGAAGAGTTACTATAGAGGAAGAGTTACTATAGAGGAAGAGTTACTATAGAGGAAGAGTTACTATTGAGGAAGAGTCACTATAGAGGAAGAGTTACTATAGAGGAAGAGTTACTATAGAGGAAGAGTCACTATAGAGGAAGAGTTACTATAGAGGAAGAGTCACTATAGAGGAAGAGTCACTATAGAGAAGAGTCACTATAGAGGAAGAGTTACTATAGAGGAAGAGTTACTATAGAGGAAGAGTCACTATAGAGGAAGAGTTACTATAGAGGAAGAGTTACTATAGAGGAAGAGTTACTATAGAGGAAGAGTCACTATAGAGGAAGAGTTACTATAGAGGAAGGGTTACTATAGAGGAAGAGTCACTATAGAGGAAGAGTTACTATAGAGGAAGAGTCACTATAGAGGAAGAGTTACTATAGAGGAAGAGTTACTATAGAGGAAGAGTCACTATAGAGGAAGAGTCACTATAGAGGAAGAGTCACTATAGAGGAAGAGTTACTATAGAGGAAGAGTTACTATAGAGGAAGAGTTACTATAGAGGAAGAGTCACTATAGAGGAAGAGTTACTATAGAGGAAGAGTTACTATAGAGGAAGAGTTACTATAGAGGAAGAGTCACTATAGAGGAAGAGTTACTATAGAGGAAGAGTTACTATAGAGGAAGAGTCACTATAGAGGAAGAGTTACTATAGAGGAAGAGTTACTATAGAGGAAGAGTTACTATAGAGGAAGAGTCACTATAGAGGAAGAGTTACTATAGAGGAAGAGTTACTATAGAGGAAGAGTTACTATAGAGGAAGAGTTACTATAGAGGAAGAGTCACTATAGAGGAAGAGTTACTATAGAGGAAGAGTTACTATAGAGGAAGAGTTACTATAGAGGAAGAGTCACTATAGAGGAAGAGTTACTATAGAGGAAGAGTTACTATAGAGGAAGAGTTACTATAGAGGAAGAGTTACTATAGAGGAAGAGTCACTATAGAGGAAGAGTTACTATAGAGGAAGAGTTACTATAGAGAAGAGTCACTATAGAGGAAGAGTCACTATAGAGGAAGAGTTACTATAGAGGAAGAGTTACTATAGAAGAAGAGTCACTATAGAGGAAGAGTCACTATAGAGGAAGAGTTACTATAGAGGAAGAGTCACTATAGAGGAAGAGTTACTATAGAGGAAGAGTTACTATAGAGGAAGAGTTACTATAGAGAAGAGTCACTATAGAGGAAGAGTTACTATAGAGGAAGAGTCACTATAGAGGAAGAGTCACTATAGAGGAAGAGTCACTATAGAGGAAGAGTTACTATAGAGGAAGAGTCACTATAGAGGAAGAGTTACTATAGAGGAAGAGTTACTATAGAGGAAGAGTTACTATAGAGGAAGAGTTACTATAGAGGAAGAGTTACTATAGAGGAAGAGTCACTATAGAGGAAGGGTTACTATAGAGGAAGAGTTACTATAGAGGAAGAGTCACTATAGAGGAAGAGTCACTATAGAGGAAGAGTCACTATAGAGGAAGAGTCACTATAGAGGAAGAGTCACTATAGAGGAAGAGTTACTATAGAGGAAGAGTTACTATAGAGGAAGGGTTACTATAGAGGAAGAGTCACTATAGAGGAAGAGTCACTATAGAGGAAGAGTTACTATAGAGGAAGAGTTACTATAGAGGAAGGGTTACTATAGAGGAAGAGTCACTATAGAGGAAGAGTTACTATAGAGGAAGAGTTACTATAGAGGAAGAGTTACTATAGAGGAAGATTACTATAGAGGAAGAGTCACTATAGAGGAAGAGTTACTATAGAGGAAGAGTCACTATAGAGGAAGAGTTACTATAGAGGAAGAGTTACTATAGAGGAAGAGTCACTATAGAGGAAGAGTCACTATAGAGGAAGAGTTACTATAGAGGAAGAGTTACTATAGAGGAAGAGTCACTATAGAGGAAGAGTCACTATAGAGGAAGAGTCACTATAGAGGAAGAGTTACTATAGAGGAAGAGTTACTATAGAGGAAGAGTCACTATAGAGGAAGAGTCACTATAGAGGAAGAGTTACTATAGAGAAGAGTCACTATAGAGGAAGAGTCACTATAGAGGAAGAGTTACTATAGAGGAAGAGTCACTATAGAGGAAGAGTTACTATAGAGGAAGAGTCACTATAGAGGAAGAGTTACTATAGAGGAAGAGTCACTATAGAGGAAGAGTCACTATAGAGGAAGAGTCACTATAGAGGAAGAGTTACTATAGAGGAAGAGTCACTATAGAGGAAGAGTTACTATAGAGGAAGAGTTACTATAGAGGAAGAGTCACTATAGAGGAAGAGTTACTATAGAGGAAGAGTCACTATAGAGGAAGAGTCACTATAGAGGAAGAGTCACTATAGAGGAAGAGTCACTATAGAGGAAGGGTTACTATAGAGGAAGAGTCACTATAGAGGAAGAGTCACTATAGAGGAAGAGTTACTATAGAGGAAGAGTTACTATAGAGGAAGGGTTACTATAGAGGAAGCGTCACTATAGAGGAAGAGTCACTATAGAGGAAGAGTTACTATAGAGGAAGGGTTACTATAGAGGAAGAGTCACTATAGAGGAAGAGTCACTATAGAGGAAGAGACACTATAGAGGAAGAGTTACTATAGAGGAAGAGTTACTATAGAGGAAGGGTTACTATAGAGGAAGAGTCACTATAGAGGAAGAGTCACTATAGAGGAAGAGTTACTATAGAGGAAGAGTCACTATAGAGGAAGCGTCACTATAGAGGAAGAGTCACTATAGAGGAAGAGTCACTATAGAGGAAGAGTTACTATAGAGGAAGAGTTACTAATGAGGAAGAGTCACTATAGAGGAAGAGTTACTATAGAGGAAGAGTCACTATAGAGGAAGAGTTACTATAGAGGAAGAGTCACTATAGAGGAAGAGTCACTATAGAGGAAGAGTCACTATAGAGGAAGAGTTACTATAGAGGAAGGGTTACTATAGAGGAAGAGTCACTATAGAGGAAGAGTTACTATAGAGAAGAGTCACTATAGAGGAAGAGTTACTATAGAGGAAGAGTCACTATAGAGGAAGAGTTACTATAGAGGAAGAGTCACTATAGAGGAAGAGTTACTATAGAGGAAGAGTCACTATAGAGAAGAGTCACTATAGAGGAAGAGTCACTATAGAGGAAGAGTCACTATAGAGGAAGAGTTACTATAGAGGAAGAGTTACTATAGAGGAAGAGTTACTATAGAGGAAGAGTCACTATAGAGGAAGAGTCACTATAGAGGAAGAGTTACTATAGAGGAAGAGTCACTATAGAGGAAGAGTTACTATAGAGGAAGAGTCACTATAGAGGAAGAGTCACTATAGAGGAAGAGTCACTATAGAGGAAGAGTTACTATAGAGGAAGAGTCACTATAGAGGAAGAGTCACTATAGAGGAAGAGTTACTATAGAGGAAGAGTTACTATAGAGGAAGAGTCACTATAGAGGAAGAGTTACTATAGAGGAAGAGTTACTATAGAGGAAGAGTTACTATAGAGGAAGAGTCACTATAGAGGAAGAGTTACTATAGAGGAAGAGTCACTATAGAGGAAGAGTTACTATAGAGGAAGAGTTACTATAGAGGAAGAGTCACTATAGAGGAAGAGTCACTATAGAGGAAGAGTCACTATAGAGGAAGAGTCACTATAGAGGAAGAGTTACTATAGAGGAAGAGTCACTATAGAGGAAGAGTTACTATAGAGGAAGAGTCACTATAGAGGAAGAGTTACTATAGAGGAAGGGTTACTATAGAGGAAGAGTCACTATAGAGGAAGAGTCACTATAGAGGAAGAGTTACTATAGAGAAGAGTCACTATAGAGGAAGAGTTACTATAGAGGAAGAGTCACTATAGAGGAAGAGTCACTATAGAGGAAGAGTCACTATAGAGGAAGAGTTACTATAGAGGAAGAGTCACTATAGAGGAAGAGTCACTATAGAGGAAGAGTCACTATAGAGGAAGAGTCACTATAGAGGAAGAGACACTATAGAGGAAGAGTTACTATAGAGGAAGAGTTACTATAGAGGAAGGGTTACTATAGAGGAAGAGTCACTATAGAGGAAGAGTCACTATAGAGGAAGAGTTACTATAGAGGAAGGGTTACTATAGAGGAAGCGTCACTATAGAGGAAGAGTCACTATAGAGGAAGAGTTACTATAGAGGAAGCGTCACTATAGAGGAAGAGTTACTATAGAGGAAGAGTTACTATAGAGGAAGAGTTACTATAGAGAAGAGTCACTATAGAGGAAGAGTCACTATAGAGGAAGAGTTACTATAGAGGAAGAGTCACTATAGAGGAAGAGTCACTATAGAGGAAGAGTCACTATAGAGGAAGAGTCACTATAGAGGAAGAGTTACTATAGAGGAAGGGTTACTATAGAGGAAGAATCACTATAGAGGAAGAGACACTATAGAGGAAGAGTTACTATAGAGGAAGAGTTACTATAGAGGAAGGGTTACTATAGAGGAAGCGTCACTATAGAGGAAGAGTCACTATAGAGGAAGAGTTACTATAGAGGAAGGGTTACTATAGAGGAAGAGTCACTATAGAGGAAGAGTCACTATAGAGGAAGAGTCACTATAGAGGAAGAGTTACTATAGAGGAAGGGTTACTATAGAGGAAGAGTTACTATAGAGGAAGAGTCACTATAGAAGAAGAGTTACTATAGAGGAAGAGTCACTAAAGAAGAAGAGTCACTATAGAGGAAGAGTTACTATAGAGGAAGAGTTACTATAGAGGAAGGGTTACTATAGAGGAAGAGTTACTATAGAGGAAGAGTTACTATAGAAGAAGAGTCACTATAGAGGAAGAGTTTCTATAGAGGAAGGGTTACTATAGAGGAAGAGTCACTATAGAGGAAGAGTCACTATAGAGGAAGAGTCACTATAGAAGAAGAGTTATGCGGCGTACACACGAGCGGACTTTCCCGCGGGATTGTCCGCCGGACTGGAGTCCGCCGGACAATCCGCCCGTGTGTGGGCGCCGGCGGACTTTTTCCCACCAAAAGTCCGGCAGACTAAGTTTTAAGTTCAGACTTAAAATTGTCCGCTAGACTCACGAGTCCGGCGGACAATCCAGCGGTCTGTGTGCTAGTCCGCGGGACTTTTGGAAATGAACGGACTTGCCGACACAAGATTGGAAAGTCCGTTCATTTAGCACGTGACTTCAGGTAGACGGAACTAGCGAAGGCAGTGAATGCTGCCGCGCTAGCCCCGTCACCTGACATGGATTTAAAGGGAATCCCTACACCGAAAAAACGGTGTGGGGGTCCCCCCCAAATCCATCTCAGACCCTTATCCAAACACGCAGCCCGGCTGGCCAGGAAAGGGGGTGGGGACGAGCGAGCGCTCCCCCCCTCCTGAGCCATACCAGGCCGCATGCCCTCAACATGGGGGGTGCCCTGGGGAAAGGGGGGCCGTGCGCCCCCCCACCCCAAAGCACCTTGTCCCCATGTTGATGACGACAAGGGCCTCTTCCCGACAACCCTGGCCGTTGGTTGTCGGGGTCTGCGGGCGGGGGGCTTATCGGAATCCGGGAGCCCCCTTCAATAAGGGGGCCCCCAGATTCCGGGCCCCCCACCCTATGTGAATGAGTATGGGGTACGATGTACCCCTACCCATTCACCTAAGGTGTAAATGTGTAAATAAAAAAAAACCACAATTTTTTAAAAATATTTTATTGCACGGCTTCGGGGGTCTTCTTCCATCTGGGGGGGTCTTCTCGCCGGACTCCTCCGCTCTCTTCTGTTCTTTTACCTAGCTATTTCACGAGCGGGGGAGCCCGGCTTTCTTCTTCGTCGTCGCCACCGTCGTCTAGGGGTCTCGTTCCGCCTTCGGGGGTCTTCTGGGGTCTTCCGGGGTCTCTTCTGTTCTTGCCGCTGTCGCTGTGTTGTGACTTATATAGGGACAAGGGGGCGGGGTCACCATGTGACATGAGCATGTGACCGCGCCCCCTTGTCCCTATATAAGTCACAACACAGCGCATCTCTGCCATTCCGGCCAGAGACAGCGACGAGTCAACATCTTAAGAAGAAGAAGAGGAAGAAGAAGAAGAAGAAGAAGAAGAAGAGAAGAAGAAGAAGAAGCCGGCAGCGCAGAAGGCAGTTCAGGTGTAGGTGAGGAGAACGTTCATTCATTGTACTTTGGTTTAGGTGTAGGTGAGGAGAACTTACATTCATTGTACTTTGGTTCAGGTGTAGGTGAGGAGAACGCCCATTCATTGTACTTTGGTTCAGGTGTAGGTGAGGCGAACGCCCATTCATTGTACTTTGGTTCAGGTGTAGGTGAGAATGTCCATTCATTGTACTTTGGTTCAGGTGTAGGTGAGAAGAATGTCCATTCATTGTACTTTGTTCAGGTGTAGGTGAGGAGAATGTCCATTCAGTGTACTTTGGTTCCGGTGTAGGTGAGGAGAAGGCCCATTCATTGTACTTTGGTTCCAGTTTAGGTGAGGAGAACTTCCATTCATTGTACTTTGGTTTAGGTGTAGGTGAGGAGAACGTCCATTCATTGTACTTTGGTTCGGGTTTAGGTGAGGAGAACATTCATTCATTGTACTTTGGTTCGGGTGTAGGTGAGGACAACCTACATTCATTGTACTTTTGTTCCGGTGTAGGTGAGGAGAACATCCATTCATTGTACTTTGGTTCAGATGTAGGTGAGAATGTCCGTTCATTGTACTTTGGTTCAGGTGTAGGTGAGGAGAACGTTCATTCATTGTACTTTGGTTCAGGTGTAGGTGAGGAGAACTTCCATTCATTGTACTTTGGTTCAGGTGTAGGTGAGGAGAACATCTATTCATTGTACTTTGGTTTAGGTGTGGGTGAGGAGAACGTCCATTCATTGTACTTTGGTTCCGGTGAGGAGAACGTCCATTCATTGTACATTGGTTCAGGTGTAGGTGAGGAGAACTTCCATTCATTGTACTTTGGTTCCGGTGTAGGTGAGGAGAACGCCCATTCATTGTACTTTGGTTCAGGTGTAGGTGAGAATGTCCGTTCATTGTACTTTGGTTCAGGTGTAGGTGAGGAGAACGCCCATTCATTGTACTTTGGTTCAGGTGTAGGTGAGGAGAACGCCCATTCATTGTACTTTGGTTCAGGTGTAGGTGAGAATGTCCATTCATTGTACTTTGGTTCCGGTGTAGGTGAGGCAAACGTCCATTCATTGTACTTTGGTTCCGGGGTAGGTGAGGAGAACGTCCATTCATTGTACTTTGGTTCCGGTGTAGGTGAGGAGAATGTCCATTCATTGTTCTTTGGTTCAGGTGTAGGTGAGGAGAACGTCCATTCATTGTACTTTGGTTCCGGTGTAGGTGAGGAGAACGTCCATTCATTGTACTTTGGTTCCGGTGTAGGTGAGGAGAACGTCCATTCATTGTACTTTGGTTGCGGTGTAGGTGAGGAGAACGTCCATTCATTGTACTTTGGTTCAGGTGTAGGTGAGGAGAACTTCCATTCATTGTACTTTGGTTCCGGTGTAGGTGAGGAGAACTTCCATTCATTGTACTTTGGTTCCGGTGTAGGTGAGGAGAACGTCCATTCATTGTACTTTGGTTCAGATGTAGGTGAGGAGAACGCCCATTCATTGTACTTTGGTTCAGGTGTAGGTGAGAATGTCCGTTCATTGTAATTTGGTTCAGGTGTAGGTGAGGAGAACGTCCATTCATTGTACTTTGGTTCCGGTGTAGGTGAGGAGAAAGTCCATTCATTGTACTTTGGTTCCGGTGTAGGTGAGGAGAACGTCCATTCATTGTACTTTGGTTCAGGTGTAGGTGAGGAGAACTTCCATTCATTGTACTTTGGTTCCGGTGTAGGTGAGGAGAACTTCCATTCATTGTACTTTGGTTCCGGTGTAGGTGAGGAGAACGTCCATTCATTGTACTTTGGTTCAGATGTAGGTGAGGAGAACGCCCATTCATTGTACTTTGGTTCAGGTGTAGGTGAGAATGTCCGTTCATTGTAATTTGGTTCAGGTGTAGGTGAGGAGAACGTTCATTCATTGTACATTGGTTCAGGTGTAGGTGAGGAGAACGTCCATTCAGTGTAATTTGGTTGAGGTGTAGGTGAGGAGAACGTCCATTCATTGTACTTTGTTCAGGTGTAGGTGAGGGGAACGTCCATTCATTTTACTTTGGTTCCGGTGTAGGTGAGGAGAACATCCATTCATTGTACTTTGGTTCCGGTGTAGGTGAGGAGAAGGCCCATTCATTGTACTTTGGTTCCAGTGTAGGTGAGGAGGAGAAGGCCCATTCATTGTACTTTGGTTCCGGTTTAGGTGAGGAGAACTTCCATTCATTGTACTTTGGTTGATGTGTAGGTGAGGAGAACGTCCATTCATTGTACTTTGGTTCAGGTGTAGGTGAGGAGAACGTCCATTCATTGTACTTTGGTTCAGGTGTAGGTGAGGAGAACTTCCATTCATTGTACTTTGGTTCAGGTGTAGGTGAGGAGAATGTCCATTCATTGTACTTTGGTTCCAATGTAGGTGAGGAGAACGTCCATTCATTGTACTTTGGTTCGGGTGTATGTGAGGAGAACGGCCATTCATTGTACTTTGTTCAGGTGTAGGTGAGGGGAACGTCCATTCATTGTACTTTGGTTCCGGTGTAGGTGAGGAGAACATCCATTCAATGTACTTTGGTTCCGGTGTATGTGAGGAGAAGGCCCATTCATTGTACTTTGGTTCCAGTGTAGGTGAGGAGGAGAAGGCCCATTCATTGTACTTTGGTTCCGGTTTATGTGAGGAGAACTTCCATTCATTGTACTTTGGTTCCGGTGTAGGTGAGGAGAACGTCCATTCATTGTACTTTGGTTTAGGTGTAGGTGAGGAGAACTTCCATTCATTGTACTTTGGTTCAGGTGTAGGTGAGGAGAACGTCCATTCATTGTACTTTGGTTCCGGTGTAGGTGAGGAGAACGTCCATTCATTGTACTTTGGTTCAGGTGTATGTGAGGAGAACGTCCATTCATTGTACTTTGGTTCCGGTGTAGGTGAGGAGAACGGCCAATTATTGTACTTTTGTTCTGGTGTAGGTGAGGAGAACGTCCATTCATTGTACTTTGGTTGCGGTGTAGGTGAGGAGAACGTCCATTCATTGTACTTTGGTTCCGGTGTAGGTGAGGAGAACGTCCATTCATTGTACTTTGGTTCCGGTGTAGGTGAGGAGAACGTTCATTCATTGTACTTTGGTTCCGGTGTAGGTGAGGAGAACTTCCATTCATTGTACTTTGGTTCCAGTGTAGGTGAGGAGAACGTCCATTCATTGTTCTTTGGTTCCGGTGTAGGTGAGGAGAACCTACATTCATTGTACTTTGGTTCCGGTGTAGGTGAGGAGAAGGCCCATTCATTGTACTTTGGTTCCGGCGTAGGTAAGGAGAACTTCCATTCATTGTACTTTGGTTCAGGTGTAGGTGAGGAGACCGTCCATTCATTGTACTTTGGTTCCGGTGTAGGTGAGGAGAAGGCCCATTCATTGTACTTTGGTTCCAGTGTAGGTGAGGAGAACGTCCATTCATTGTTCTTTGGTTCCGGTGTAGGTGAGGAGACCGTCCATTCATTGTTCTTTGGTTCCGGTGTAGGTGAGGAGAACGTCCATTCATTGTACTTTGGTTCAGGTGTAGGTGAGGAGAACGTCCATTCATTGTACTTTGGTTCAGGTGTAGGTGAGGAGAACGCCCATTCATTGTACTTTGGTTCCGGTGTAGGTGAGGAGAACTTCCATGCATTGTACTTTGGTTCAGGTGTAGGTGAGGAGAACGTCCATTCATTGTACTTTGGTTCAGGTGTAGGTGAGGAGAACGCCCATTCATTGTACTTTGGTTCAGGTGTAGGTGAGGAGAACGTCCATTCATTGTACTTTGGTTCCGGTGTAGGTGAGGAGAACGTCCATTCATTGTACTTTGGTTCCGGTGTAGGTGAGGAGAACTTCTATTCATTGTACTTTGGTTCAGGTGTAGGTCAGGAGAACGTCCATTCATTGTACTTTGGTTCCGGTGTAGGTGAGGAGAACGCCCATTCATTGTACTTTGGTTCCGGTGTAGGTGAGGAGACCGTCCATTCATTGTACTTTGGTTCCGGTGTAGGTGAGGAGACCGTCCATTCATTGTTCTTTGGTTCCGGTGTAGGTGAGGAGAACGTCCATTCATTGTTCTTTGGTTCCAGTGTAGGTGAGGAGAACTTCCATTCATTGTACTTTGGTTTCCGGTGTAGGTGAGGAGAACGTCCATTCATTGTACTTTGGTTCAGGTGTAGGTGAGGAGAACGTCCATTTATTGTACTTTGGTTCCGGTGTAGGTGAGGAGAACGTCCATTCATTGTACTTTGGTTCAGGTGTAGGTGAGGAGAACTTCCATTCATTGTTCTTTGGTTCCAGTGTAGGTGAGGAGAAGGCCCATTCATTGTTCTTTGGTTCCAGTGTAGGTGAGGAGACCGTCCATTCATTGTTCTTTGGTTCCGGTGTAGGTGAGGAGAACTTCCATTTATTGTACTTTGGTTCCGGTGTGGGTGAGGAGAACGTCAATGTTCCTGCTATTGTTATGACACCAGAGAAGGGACACAATGACATTGCCCTCGCTGCAGCATGGAAGGCAGACAGTTACAGTACGGCGTTACTTAGGAGGTGCCTAGTTATATGGCCACACCATTAACCGGTACAGCTTCGTCTCTGACAATCACTCCTGTAAAACACTCGCTTCCCCGTCTTCCATCGCCGTCAGAAGGACTGGGGGGGATAATGCACAGCGGAGGTGCCGTCCTTCTGGGCCATTCGGCTGGATCTGAAAGCTGCCTGGCTGATTAATTGACAGTTTAAAAAGATTGATTCCGCATGTCAGGGCTGTAACCCGGCCAGGACAATGCTGCTGTCAGCTGGACTGTAAAATAGACGCTTCCATTAGCGGCTCTGACAGCGGAGCCACGAGTACTGAAGCACCTGCTATTATGGAGAGTTCCTGAGTCCTCTACGTCCCCCGATTAATCATCTTGAAAGCAAATACTTAAAGCATCAAAGGTTTTCATGGTCAGGGAAGAATGTTGGCAGGCCTCGTGCTCAGCGGAGAGCGCCCGCTGGGTGCGGACTGAAGAACTGCTGAGGGATGTGAGAGCGGCGGCAGCATTGTCTGCCTGAAAAATATCATCTGAACCCAAACATCCAAGGCCGGGGGGGCCGAGAAGGAGACCAGCTTGGGGAGAAGGGGGTGTAAGAAGGGGGGGACCTGCAATCAATCCTGCTGGGGGTAGTTCAAAGCTCCTGGTTGGGGGACACACTTTGGCCTTTGGGGGGGCTAAAGGACCTCGTCCTGTCTCTGCAAACACCATCATGTCCTATGAGCACCAAGGATAACTCGAGGTGATTGGGCCTCTCTCACCCGGAGATGGTTTATACTGCCTTCTAGAAAGTGAATTACTGGGCAATGTGTTTTATTTGGGGCTTTTTTATCCTGCCAAAAGGGGGATTTGGTAGAGAAACACGAGCCAAGCATTTGTTTTGCCGCCTTATTGACTGCAATGGACAGATGGAGCGGCAACTTGCAGCTGGTGCTCTCTTCTACTTCCCTACGCTCTAGCAGTGGACTGTCACTTGGCACCCTCAAGTCCAATGTAAGGCAAACTGGCTCTGCGTTGATCTTGATATCATCAGAGGACCTGTGACCGGCCGGAGGGAGCAGAGAATTGGGTAAGTAAAACTGATTTTTGTGCCCCCTCCCCCAAGGCCTAAAGTAGAGCCCTAAACAAAAACCTCCAGGGCCCCGGTGCAAAAAAACAATGAAGGGCCCCCCTGACCCCCCCTTCAAATACGTGACCCGGGCTTCCAGTTCTAAAAGGGTGTCCATGGACATCTTCCCAGAACCCTGCCTCCCCCGTGCCCCTTGAGGCGTACATCCTGCGGACACAGCAGATCACAGATCATGGTAAAGGGCCAATCCCAACGGTCCTTTACCATGTGATCGGCTGATCACATGTAAACAGACTTGCCGGTTGTCGGCAGTACTTTCCTCCCATGCTGTGTCTGTGTGAGGAAAAGAAAGCCGTTAACCAGCAAATCTGTCAGACAAGGTTTACACAAATTATCAGTGCCACCTATCAGTGCCCATCAGTGACACCTATCAGTGTTCATCAATGCCGTCTATCAGTGCTGCCTATCAGTACCGCTTATCAGTGCTCATCAGTGCTGCCTATCAGTACCGCTTATCAGTGCTCATCAGTGCCGCCTATCAGTGCCGCCTATCAGTGCCCATCAATGCCGCCTATCAGTGCCCATCAATGCCGCCTATCAGTGCCCATCAGTGCAGCCTATCAGTGGCTGTCAGTGCTAATAAGTGCCATCTATCAGTGCTCATCAATGCTACCTAATGGTGCTGCCTATCAGTGCCCAACAGTGCCACCTATCAGTGTTCATCAATGCCGTCTATAAGTGCTGCCTATCAGTACCGCTTATCAGTGCTCATCAGTGCCACCTATCAGTGCCACCTATCAGTGCCACCTATCAGTGTTCATCAATGCTGTCTATCAGTGCCCATCATTGCAGCCTATCTGTGCTGCCTAACAGTGCCTATCAGTGCCGCCTATCAGTGCTCATCATTGCCGCCTATCGGTACCCATTAGTGCAGCCTATCAGTGCATGTCAGTGCTCATAAGTGACGCCTATCAGTGCTCATCAATTCTGCTTATTAGTGCTGCCTATCAGTGCCCATCAGTGCCACCTATCAGTGTTCATCAATGCCGTCTATCAGTGCTGTCTATCGTTGCCCATCAGTTCAGCCTATCAGTACCTATAAGTGCCCGTCAGTGCCGCCTATCAGTGCTGTCTATCGGTGCCCATCAGTGCAGCCTATCAGTACCTATCAGTGCCCGTCAGTGCCGCCTATCAGTGCCCATCAATGCCACCTACCGATGCTGCCTATCAGTGCCCATCAATGCTGCCTATCTGTGCCGCCTATTAATTCCACCTATCAGTGCTCACCAATGCCACCTAGTGGCAGAACACCAGATCCTGGTTGCAAGTGCGACCTTTGCGACCCTGACCTAAAGCATTTACCTACTTATCAGTGCTCATCAATGCCGCCTATCAGTGCCCATCAGTGCAGCCTATGAGTGCCTATCAGTGCCGCCTATCAGTGCTCATCAGTGCTACCTATCAGTGCTCATCAGTGCTGCCTATCAGTGATCATCAGTGCCACCTATCAGTGCCACCTATCAGTGCTCATCAGTGCCGCCTATCAGTGCTCATCAATGACACCTATCAGTGCTCATCAATGCCGCCTATCAGTGTTCATCAATGCCGTCTATCAGTGCCCATCAGTGCTGCCTATCAGTGTTCATCAATGCCGTCTAACAGTGCCCATCAGTGCCACCTATCAGTGTTCATCAATGCCGTCTATCAGTGCCCATCAGTGCAGCCTATCAGTGCCCATTAGTGCAGCCTATCAGTGCCCGTCAGTGCCGCCTATCAGTGCTCATCAATGCTGTCTATCAGTGCCCATCAGTGCCACCTATCAGTGTTCATCAATGCCGTCTAACAGTGCCCATCAGTGCCGCCTATCAGTGCTCATCAATGCTGTCTAACGCTGCTACCTATCAGTGCCCATCAATGCTGCCTATTAGTTCCACCTATCAGTGCTCACCAATGCCACCTAGTGGCAGAACACCAGATCCTGGTTTGCAAGTGCGACCTTTGCGACCCTGGTAGTTCCGCTCCTGGCCTAAAGCATTTACCACTTGCAATGCGGGGGCAGGTCAGGACTTTCCCTGGAGTTCAGCTTTAATTTTCAGAAGAGCCGAGGGGCTTTGACTCCCACCTGCAGCCCGGCCGCCATCTTCTTCACATGGAGCTCCACAGGAGTTGATGGGAGATTTGTTGGCTGGGACACTCCTATGTTCTAAACAAACATCTGTCTGGCACTTAATCATAGCTAATTCTGCAGAAGAGAGACCATATTTACTCTGTAATGACATCAATTGGCCATAAATATTGCAGCTCTTGTATACTTGCCGTTGAAGAGATGCCTCAGCCTGACATTTAACTGTTTGCTGAGCTCCGTCTGCTGTTTGTTGACGGTTTTTCTCACTTATCAGCTGTCATCGGAGGATTTTATTTTTTCTTTGCTGTGAAATGAAGGAAGAAGGTATGCAGACTGTCATGTAAAGACAGATTAGAGCGGCAATAAACTGAGCGTAACCTGCCAACCCATAATAACAGCGCCTAGAATCACACAGATAACAACCCGCAATTAAAAACATATTCAATTCTTCTCGAAATAAAGAGAACCGGTCAGAAATGGATAGTTGCAAGAATCTGAATTAATTTGGTTTTTACATTTTTTTTTTATCTAAAGCGGAGTTCCACCGAAAAATAAAATAAAGTCAGCAGCTACAAATCCTGCAGCTGCTGACTTTTAATATAAGGACACTTACCTGCCCACTTACCTGCCCAGGGCACCCGCGATGTCCTCACCCGATCTGTCCCTCGGCTCCCGGGAGGAGGCACCGGCATCTTCGGTAAGGGAATCAGGAAGTGAAGCCTTGCGGCTTCACAGCCTGGTTCCCTACTGCTCACGCGCGAGTCGCTTGCGCGATCTCACTGGTCCCGGCTGTCTTGTGGGACCTGTGTGTCTCCCAGAAGACAGCGGGGGGGGGGGCGGAGGAGGGGTCGGACATGGCGTAGATCGCCGCGGATACTGCAGCGATCTATGCCAGGAAGTGGGAGCAAATACCTGATGATGTCCCAGACGACGAAACGCGTCTGGGTGTGGCTACACGACTGAACCTGGAAACACACTTATTGAGAAATTCAGCCACGGTTTTGAATAGAGTGCCGTGTATCTGAAGTGTAAACACTGTGATGCCCTAAGAGGTTATAAAATGCTTTCTTTTTGTAAGTTGACTTGCTACCAGGGGGTTGGATTATTATTCAATAAATACTATCAACAGGATTACGCTATGGTGCTCTTTATTTTCTCCTTATACATATGAACGAGCCTGCTTAGCCGCTGACCCGATCCACCCGCCAGCAATCCAGCCACAGTGTGAGCACCCGAGGAGAAGCCGGTTAATACGAGTCCATCGTACTCCGCATGCCATTAACCCGCTATTGTCTGGTAAGAAGTTAAGACATAGGGGGGCAGAGGCGGCTCTCTAATTAGGCAAATTAGGCGGTCGCCTAAGGCCTTGCTCTTCTAGGGGCCTCACGGCCGCCTAATTTGCCTGATGTGTGTGTTACAGTTGAAGGGAATGCCCCCCGGTCAGTGTCCCCAGGGTCGCCCTTAACGCGGGGCCCGCAGTGCACGCCACTAGGTTTCCCTGTCCAGGGGCGGACTGACCAGTTTCGCACTGCCTAAGGTCCCAGAGTCAGTGGGTGGCTCTGAGTACTCCCATCCCGGGGATCCGCCCCCTCTACCGCGCTCAGTGGATCTCTGCCATGTGCAGAGCTGGGATAATGCCTGCACCTGCTAGAGCTGGCGCTGCTGCCTGGCAATCATCGAGGAGCCAATCTGCCAACCAGAGCCTCAAGGTACTGCACGATGGTCCTGCTGCCCGACACTGACAGTGACACAGCATCCCCACCACAGGCGCCCCAAAAATCACCACTGCCTGTGACCTCACACACAGCCTTGATGATCTATAAGCCATCTGGCATGTGATATGCCACTTACATAATTATCCCCCTCATCCCCCCTGTTCCTGGTATCCCACCATCCTATCTCCTGTCATACTTATCACCTCTCCTGCACCCTCTGCTAACTTCCTACCACCCCTGTGCCCTGTCATTGTCATCTCGCTCCTCATCATAATCCCCCTGTGCCTGGCATCCTACCACCCCACCACCTTGTCATCTTCACCCCCCCATTCACCCCTCTGCCAGCTTCCTACAACCCCACTCCCTGTCATCGTCATCTCGCTCCTCATCATAATCCCCCTGTGCCTGGCATCCTACCACCCCACCCCCTTGTCATCTTCACCCCCCATTCACCCCTCTGCCAGCTTCCTACAACCCCACTCCCTGTCATCGTCATCTCGCTCCTCATCATAATCCCCCTGTGCCTGGCATCCTACCACCCCACCCCCTTGTCATCTTCACCCCCCATTCACCCCTCTGCCAGCTTCCTACAACCCCACTCCCTGTCATCGTCATCTCGCTCCTCATCATAATCCCCCTGTGCCTGGCATCCTACCACCCCACCCCCTTGTCATCTTCACCCCCCATTCACCCCTCTGCCAGCTTCCTACAACCCCACTCCCTGTCATCGTCATCTCGCTCCTCATCATAATCCCCCTGTGCCTGGCATCCTACCACCCCACCCCCTTGTCATCTTCACCCCCCATTCACCCCTCTGCCAGCTTCCTACAACCCCACTCCCTGTCATCGTCATCTCTCTCCTCATCATAATCCCCCTGTGCCTGGCATCCTACCACCCCACCCCCTTGTCATCTTCACCCCCCATTCACCCCTCTGCCAGCTTCCTACAACCCCACTCCCTGTCATCGTCATCTCGCTCCTCATCATAATCCCCCTGTGCCTGGCATCCTACCACCCCACCCCCTTGTCATCTTCACCCCCCATTCACCCCTCTGCCAGCTTCCTACAACCCCACTCCCTGTCATCGTTATCTCGTTCCTCATCATAATCCCCCTGTGCCTGGTATCCTACCACCCCACCCCCTTGTCATCTTCACCCCTCTGCCAGCTTCCTACAACCCCACTCCCTGTAATCGTCACCTCGCTCCTCATCATAATCCCCCTGTGCCTGGCATCCTACCACCCCCCCCCCTTGTCATCTTCACCCCCCCATTCACACCTCTGCCAGCTTCCTACAACCCCACTCCCTGTCATCGTCATCTCGCTCCTCATCATAATCCCCCTGTGCCTGGCATCCTACCACCCCACCCCCTTGTCATCTTCACCCCCCATTCACCCCTCTGCCAGCTTCCTACAACCCCACTCCCTGTCATCGTCATCTCGCTCCTCATCATAATCCCCCTGTGCCTGGCATCCTACCACCCCACCCCCTTGTCATCTTCACCCCCCCCCCCCATTCACCCCTCTGCCAGCTTCCTACAACCCCACTCCCTGTCATCGTCATCTCGCTCCTCATCATAATCCCCCTGTGCCTGGCATCCTACCACCCCACCCCTTGTCATCTTCACCCCCCATTCACCCTCTGCCAGCTTCCTACAACCCCACTCCCTGTCATCGTCATCTCGCTCCTCATCATAATCCCCCTGTGCCTGGCATCCTACCACCCCACCCCCTTGTCATCTTCACCCCCCATTCACCCCTCTGCCAGCTTCCTACAACCCCACTCCCTGTCATCGTCATCTCGCTCCTCATCATAATCCCCCTGTGCCTGGCATCCTACCACCCCACCCCCTTGTCATCTTCACCCCCCATTCACCCCTCTGCCAGCTTCCTACAACCCCACTCCCTGTCATCGTCATCTCGCTCCTCATCATAATCCCCCTGTGCCTGGCATCCTACCACCCCACCCCCTTGTCATCTTCACCCCCCCCCCATTCACCCCTCTGCCAGCTTCCTACAACCCCACTCCCTGTCATCGTCATCTCGCTCCTCATCATAATCCCCCTGTGCCTGGTATCCTACCACCCCACCCCCTTGTCATCTTCACCCCCCCCCCATTCACCCCTCTGCCAGCTTCCTACAACCCCACTCCCTGTCATCGTCATCTCGCTCCTCATCATAATCCCCCTGTGCCTGGCATCCTACCACCCCACCCCCTTGTCATCTTCACCCCCCATTCACCCTCTGCCAGCTTCCTACAACCCCACTCCCTGTCATCGTCATCTCGCTCCTCATCATAATCCCCCTGTGCCTGGCATCCTACCACCCCACCCCCTTGTCATCTTCACCCCCCATTCACCCCTCTGCCAGCTTCCTACAACCCCACTCCCTGTCATCGTCATCTCGCTCCTCATCATAATCCCCCTGTGCCTGGCATCCTACCACACCACCCCCTTGTCATCTTCACCCTCCATTCACCCCTCTGCCAGCTTCCTACAACCCCACTCCCTGTCATCGTCATCTCGCTCCTCATCATAATCCCCCTGTGCCTGGCATCCTACCACACCACCCCCTTGTCATCTTCACCCCCCATTCACCCCTCTGCCAGCTTCCTACAACCCCACTCCCTGTCATCGTCATCTCGCTCCTCATCATAATCCCCCTGTGCCTGGCATCCTACCACACCACCCCCTTGTCATCTTCACCCCCCATTCACCCCTCTGCCAGCTTCCTACAACCCCACTCCCTGTCATCGTCATCTCGCTCCTCATCATAATCCCCCTGTGCCTGGCATCCTACCACCCCACCCCCTTGTCATCTTCACCCTCCATTCACCCCTCTGCCAGCTTCCTACAACCCCACTCCCTGTCATCGTCATCTCGCTCCTCATCATAATCCCCCTGTGCCTGGCATCCTACCACCCCACCCCCTTGTCATCTTCACCCCCCATTCACCCCTCTGCCAGCTTTCTACAACCCCACTCGCTGTCATCTTCATCTCGCTCCTCATCATAATCCCCCTGTGCCTGGCATCCTACCACCCCACCCCCTTGTCAACTTCACACCTCCTGTACCACACTGCCAGCTTCCAACCACCCCACCCACTATCATCATCCCCATACCACACTTCTGACATCCCTGCCCCCCTGTCACCAACATTCCTGTGATTTTATCAATATTTGTGTGCATGTAATCTATATATGTTTATCGATATTTGATTGGAGAGTAATTGGTTAGAGAAAATTCTAGAAACTGTGAATTCATAGTTCATATGATATAAAGCCCCCCCCCCCCCCCGCAGGGGCTGTCTATAGGCTGGGAACCATGAAGTAGGTTTGAACAGAGCCAAAGGTAGACTGGAACAGTCTATAGGTTTACGGCTGGGAACCTTGAAGTAGGTTTAAAGCGGAGTTCCACCCATTTAAAAGTCAGCAGCTACAAAAAGTGTAGCCGCTGACTTTTAATATTCGGACGCTCACCTGTCCCACGGTCCAGGGATGCGGAGCGCACAAAGCCCCGCTCCTCTCCCCCTCCTCTCTCTCCGGCGCCAGCATTCTAACTGTGGGCGCCCGGCTGTGAAGCCACAGTCGGGCGCGCACTGCGCATGCGCAAGCAACACTGCGCATGCGCGGGCCGCGATGCACGCTGTGAATGGCCGGGCAATCTTCTGTGACCTGTGACGTTTCCCAGAAGATTGCAGGAAGGGGAGAGGTGATCTTCCTTCCAGCGCCAGGGGAGGAAGTGGGAACCGGGTGCCTGTAAAAACAGGCTAAACGCCAAATGTGGCATGTCAGGGGGTCACCAACACTTAAAGCGGAAGTTCCATTTTTGGGTGGAACTCCGCTTTAAGCACAGGCATAGGTAGACTGGAACAAGCTATAGGTTCACAGCTGGGGGCCATGAAGTAGACTTGAGCACCTGCAAAGGTGTACTGGAACAGTCTATAACAGTGATGGCGAACCTTGGCACCCCAGATGTTTGGAACTACATTTCCCATGATGCTCATGCACTGTGCAGTGTAGATGAGCATCATGGGAAATGTAGTTTCCAAAACATCTGGGGTGCCGAGGTTCACCATCACTGGCCTATTCATGTTCACAGCTGGAGACCATGAAGTAGATTTGAGCACAGGCAAAGGTGTACTAGAACAGTCTATGAGTTGACAGCTGGAGACCATGAAGTAGGTAAGAGCCCAGAGAAAGAACGCTCAGCCACGTGCACTTCAAACTCCAAACATACACCTATGGAGGAGATGTTAGTCAGGCAATGGAGTGGTAAAGCTGAAAGGAAGAAAACCTCCTGAAATCATTGAATGTTCACAATGTCACACACACCAACAAAATATCACAAGCAGGAGACAAGTGCTCGGGCAATACCGAGGTCACTGCACAGATCCCGGCTAAAGTGGTGATTTTATCTGTATATAAAGTGATGTGGGAGAAATGATAGCATATAAGACCTTTGGTTTCCATGCTTAACCCTTTTACATTATACTGAAGCAGATATTTTACGACTGATAAACTTTAGAATGGTCTTCTATGGGGATTGCACCTCCTAACATTTTTGAATAGGACTCTACCTATGTGGACGATTGGAATTGGGAATGCAGCTAAAAATTACATAATGTACTCTGTCCATGTATTGCTTCTATAAGTTGTACAGGTATCTGGGCCAATGGTTGCCTTCAAAGTCTCTGATGCTTATTATGGAGAGAAAGGACTCACAAACCTGACATTTCAGTATTGAGGCAATGGACCCATCGCAATTCATCCACCATCTTATTCTTATCTCACAAGTATCTGTGCTAATGGTTGACACCAAAGATTCTAATGTGGCTATGATGGAAAGAAAGGGTTCACACACCTGATATTTTCAGTATTGAGGCAATGGACCCATCATAATCATCCACCAACTTATTCTAATCTCTCAAGCAGACCAGTAGCAAGAGGTCCCTACTGCCTTTCCATGTCCTCTCTTCAGATGAAGCCAGTTATGAAGGTATCACACTCTTACTTCTGTATGGTCGAGCAGGTAGGGGAGTGATAGGCTATGAAATGGACGGAACCAAAACTCCAAAAGCAAGGTCTCTTCAAGTATCTGTGCCAATGGTTGCCTGTGACGGACCTCGTACTCAATATGTCCGCCGTGTCCCGGCTAGGTCTGTCACATTGCCTTCAAAGTCTCTGATGCTTATGATGGAGAGAAAGGGCTCACAAACCGGACATTTCAGTATTGAGGCAATGGACCCATCCCAATTCATCCACCATCTTATTCTTACCACACAAGTATCTGTGCCAATGGTTGACACCAAAGATTCTAATGTGGCTATGATGGAAAGAAAGGGTTCACACACCTGATATTTTCGGTATTGAGGCAATGGACCCATCACAATCATCCACCAACTTATTCTTATCTCACAAGTATCTGTGCCAATGGTTGACACCAAAGTTTCTAATGTCCAGGGGCATTGCTAGGTCTACAAAAGATCTGGGGCTAGAGCCCATAGCAGCATAGTAAAGAAAGTCATACGCTTGGGAGGGCATACACATGTATATACAGTAATATACGTGTGTGTGTGTGTATATATCCCCAGAGAGCCCCCCACTTACATCATGGTCCCTAGAAAGCCCCCCACTTACATTGAGGTTCCCAGAGAGCCCCCCTTACATTAGGGTCCCCAGATAGTCTCCCCCTTAAAATCAGGGTCCCCAGAGAGCCTCCCCTTGCATCAGGGTCCCCAGAGAGTCCCCCACTTATATCAGGGTCCCCAGAGAGTCCCCCACTTATATCAGGGTTCCCAGAGAGCCCCCCTTACATTAGGGTCCCCAGAGAGCCTCCCCCTTAAATCAGGGTCCCCAGAGAGCCTCCCCCTTAAAATCAGGGTCCCCAGAGAGCCCCCCACTTACATCAGGGTCACCAGAGAGCCTCCCCTTCCCATTGGGGACCCCTGCAGAGACTCGGGGCTATGGACCCCAGATTCTGGGCTATAGCCCCAAAAGCCGGCGCCACTGATAATGGCTATGATGGAAAGAAAGGGTTCACACACCTGATATTTTTGGTATTGAGGCAATGGACCCATCACAATCATCCACCAACTTATTCTAATCTCTCAAGCAGACCAGTAGCTAGAGGTCCCTACTGCCATTTCCATGTCCTCTCGTCTGATGAAGCCAGTTATGAAGGTATCACACTCTTACTTCTGTATGGTCAAGCAGGTAGGGGAGTGATAGGCTATGAAATGGACGGAACCAAAACTCCAACAGCAAGGTCTCTTCAAATATCTGGGCCAATGGTTGCCTTCAAAGTCTCTGATGCTTATGATGGAGAGAAAGGGCTCACAAACCTGACATTTCAGTATTGAGGCAATGGACCCATCACAATTCATCCACCATCTTATTCTTATCACACAAGTATCTGTGCCAATGGTTGACACCAAAGATTCTAATGTGGCTATGATGGAAAGAAAGGGTTCACACACCTGATATTTTTGGTATTGAGGCAATGGACCCATCGCAATTCACCTTAAATACACCTTAAATCAGGGTCCCCAGAGAGCCCCCCACTTGCATCGGGGTTCCCAGAGAGCCCCCCTTACATCAGGTTCCCCAGAGAGCCTCCCCTTAAAATCAGAGTCCCCAGAGAGCCTCCTCTTGCATCAGGGTCCCAAGAGAGCCCCCCACTTACATCGGGGTTCCCAGAGAGCCCCCCTTACATTAGGGTCTCCAAAGAGGCTCACCCTTAAATCAGGGTCCCCAGAGAGCCTCCCCCTTGCATCAGGGTCCCCAAAGAGCCCCCCACTTACATTGGGGGTTCCCAGAGAGCCCCCCTTACATTAGGGTCCCCAGAGAGCCTCCCCCTTAAAGCCGGGTCCCCAGAGAGCCTCCCCTTTAAAATCAGGGTCCCCAGAGAGCCCCCCACTTACATCAGGGTCACCAGAGAGCCTCCCCTTCTCATTGGGGACCCCTGCAGAGACTCAGGGCTATGGACCCCAGATTTGGGGCTATAGCCCCAAAAGCCACCCTCTAGCGGCGCCACTGCTAATGGCTATGATGGAAAGAAAGGGTTCACACACCTGATATTTTTGGTATTGAGGCAATGGACCCATCACAATTCATCCACCAACTTATTCTAATCTCTCAAACAGACCAGTAGCAAGAGGTCCCTACTGCCATTTCCATGTCCTCTCGTCTGATGAAGCCAGTTATGAAGGTATCACACTCTTACTTCTGTATGGTCGAGCAGGTAGGGGAGTGATAGGCTATGAAATGGACGGAACCAAAACTCCAACAGCAAGGTCTCTTCACTAGAATCTGGGAGAACTATAAGAACCTAGAAGGCAGGGGCGTAACTATAGGGGGTGCAGCAGTCGCGAGCGCAACCGGGCCCTGTGCTGCAAGGGGCCCATGTGGCCCCCTCTTCATTTGGCCGGTGGCAGCATAGGCGGTTAGGCACCGGGCACACGGGTGGCTGGAGGTGGGGGGTGACTAGCAGAGCTCCATGCTGGACTACCGCACTGGCTGCTCTTTAGTTGTGCATTCCCCACACAACCTGTGTCCTCTGATCCTCCTCCGGGTCCCCCTCTCCTGCTCCATGCAGTGCTGCTCAGTCCGGTGTCTGACCTCCCCAGCCAGAGTCCCGCCCCCTGAGTCCGGCTCACCCTGCACTGCATGCTTCTCCCGGGCAAACAAACTTTAAGCACACAGATGCAGTGCAGGCCTATGAGAGTTGGCTCCCCAAAGAACACCGCAGGCTTGTCTGCCAGCACCCCCCCTCCTCCCCGCCATACACAGATGTTGACAGGTCTTTCTGGGAGATATGTCCCCTAAGGACAGGGACCCCATCTCCCCTGGGGACAGGGCCCAGTTCTCCCTAAAGGACAGGAACCCCATTTCCCTTGGGGACAAGGACCCCATCTCCTCTGGGGACAGGGCCTACTTCTCTTCTCCCCAGAGGACAGGAACCCCATTTCCCTTAGGGACAGGGACTTCTACTTACGTGGGGACAGGGACCCCATCTCCCCTAAGGACAAGGACACAATCTCTCCTGGGGACAGGGCCCACTTCTCCCCAGAGGACAGGGACCCAATTTCCCTTTCCCTTCTTCCTCTTTGTCTCAAAGGTGTAACATCATAGGTCTGTTTAGACCTCTGATATCTCACCAAAGTCCCCCAACGGGACTCCTAACATTTTTTAAAAAATAATAAAAAAAAACTGTCGATACCAGTGGTGGAACTACAGGACTCACAAAAGTCGTACCTGTGACTGAGCCCTGGAGTTCCACCACCAGACTCGGAGGGAAGGGCCTCGGCTGGGGTTCAGGGGGGCCCTTCATGGTTTCTTGCACCGGGGCCCTGAAGGTTCTAGTTACACCACTGCTAGGAGGTGACCCAACTTACTAAAAAGCATCCAAAACAGAAATATTGGGAGAAAATTTGGGGAAATACGCTAATTGACTAGAATCAGTTCCAGTTTCACAGAATGAGAAAGAACGGCTATAATACTTTCTAAATATCTCAAATCAAAGAATAAATATACAAAAAGACAAAAAGACCAACTTGTTTTTTTTTTTTTTTTTCTTTAAACAACTTCCCTCCCTTGGAAAAAAAATAAAAATCTTAACCACTTGCCTACATGACCAATTCTGACATTTCTCTCATATATGTAAAAATCTGTGTTTTTTTTTTTGCTAGAAAATTACTTGGAACCCCCCAAACATTATGTGAATTTTTTGTACCAGAGACCCTAGGGAATAAAATGGTGGTCGCTGCAATTTTTTATGTCACACGATATTTGCGCAGCAACTTTTCAGGAGACAGCTATGTGGATCGTTCGCCTCCGGTCGCAGCACCGACCACGATCACGAACTAGCATACGCGTTGACGTCCTTGTCCTTGCCCCGTCCTACGCATGTTTTGTCTTGTGACGTCCTCACAGGGCGGCAGATACCTAACATGTCACGCTTTAACCACTTTCAGACCGGACCATTTTTCTGGCTTAAGACCAGAACACTTTTTGCGATTCGGCGCTGCGTCGCTTTAACTGACAATTGCGCGGCCGTGCGACGTGGCTCCCAAACAAAATTGACGTCCTTTTTTTCCCACAAATCGTTTTTTCTTTTGGTGGTATTTGATCGCCCCTGCGGTTTTTATTTTTTTGCGCTATAAACAAAAAAAAAGCGACAATTTTGAAAAAAACACATTATTTTTAACTTTTTGCTATAATAAATATCCCCCAAAAATTATATAAAAAAACAATTATTTTCCTCAGTTTAGGCCGATACGTATTCTTCTACATATTTTTGGTAAAAAAAAATTGCAATTAGCGATTATTGATTGGTTTGCGCAAAAGTTATAGCGCTTACAAAATAGGGGATAGTTTTATAGCATTTTTATATAATATTTTTTTTTTTACTAGTAATGGCGGCGATCAGCGATTTTTATTGTGACCGCGACATTATGGCGGACACGTCGGACATTTTTGACACATTTTTGGGACCATTGTCATTTATACAGCAATCAGTGCTATTTAAATGCACTGATTCCTGTGTAAATGACACTGGCAGTGAAGGGGTTAAGCAGGGGGTGGCAGTGTAAGGGTTAAGTGTTCCTAGGGACGTGTTACTAACTGTGGGGGGCGTGGCTGTGTTTTAGTGAACACTGACCTCTGCTCCAGTCACAGGAAGCCTAGATCAGTGTCACTTGTTGCTAGGCAGAACGGGAGATGCTGTTTACTTCCGCATCTCCCCCGTTCAGCCTTCCCGTGAGACGATCGCGGGTATCCCCGCGGCGATTGAGTCGCCCCGCGGCACGCACGCAATGGCACGGCTGCAATCTTAAAGGGACGTACCTGTACGCCCTTTTGCCTGTCCGTGCCATTCTGCCGACGTACATCGGCGTGCGCCGGTCGGGAAGTGGTTAAAGTTGCACACACTCGTGGAATGGGGCCAAACTTCGGTACTTAAAAATCTCCATAGGCGACACAACCAACAATTGTACAAGTTACCAGTTTAGAGTTATGCCCCGTACACACGGTCGGATTTTCTGACGGAAAATGTCCTATCGGACAATGTTGTCGGAAATTCCGACGGGGGGGTAGGCTCCATCTGACTTTTTCCATCGGATTTTCAAGACGGACAAAGTTTTATCTCCTGCTCTCAAATTTTCCGACAACAAAGTCCTATCGGACTTTTTCCGATCGTGTGTAGCGAATTCAAAGTGCCACGCATGCTCAGATCACATTACAAGACCAAAGCTATTGGCTACTAGCCTCTACGTAGTCCCGTCGTACGCAACGAACGTCACCAAGTTCAGAATGATCGGATTTTCCGACAACTTTGTCCGACCGTGTGTATGCAACACCAGTGTCGGACAAAATCCGTCGGAAAAAATCCGATGGATTTTGTGGTCGGATTTTCCGAACGTGTGTACGGGGCATTACAGAGGAGGTCTTGTACTAGAATTATTGCTCTCGCTCTAATGTTCCTGGGCCCCAACGCTAGGCGGCTGAAGAGTTAGGACTAAAGACGGCCCCCTTTACAGCTGTTACTCAGAGACCTTCACTTTTCGCTCGTGCTAAGAGGTAACTCAGGTATATATACTTTCTGTGTGCTCATTGATGCTCATGCCACCGTTATTCAAACCCAGTGGCAGCTGGTGCTCAAATTTTTTTTGGGGGGGGGGGGGGGGGGAGCGCAAACAAACTGAAAAATTAAACTGTTAGTAATGCAGGAAGTAATGCACCATTTATCAGGTGATTATGTATCTTTACTGCTAGATGAAATATTGAAAATGTTCGTGTTAAAGTCAACTCTTAAAGAATACAATAAATGTATCGTGAATCAGTGAATTTGTTTAAATCAGTAAACATCAAATGCAGCCTCACTGTGCCCATCAAATGCAGCCTCACTGTGCCCATCAATGCAGCCTCACTGTGCCCATCAATTGCAGCCTCACTGTGCCCATGAAATGCAGCCTCACTGTGCCCATCAAATGCAGCCTCACTGTGCCCATCAATGCAGCCTCACTGTGCCCATCAAATGCAGCCTCACTGTGCCCACCAATTGCAGCCTCACTGTGCCCATCAAATGCAGCCTCACTGTGCCTGTCATATGCAGCCTCACTGTGCCCATCAAATGCAGCCTCACTGTGCCCATCAAATGCAGCCTCACTGTGCCCATCAAATGCAACCTCACTGTGCCCATCAAATGCAGCCTCACTGTGCCCACCAATTGCAGCCTCACTGTGCCCATCAATTGCAGCCTCACTGTGCCCATCAAATGCAGCCTCACTGTGCCTGTAATATGCAGCCTCACTGTGCCCATCAATATGCAGCCTCACTGTGCCCATCAAATGCAGCCTCACTGTGCCCATCAATTGCAGCCTCACTGTGCACATCAATGCAGCCTCACTGTTCCCATCATATGCGGCCTCACTGTGCACTTAATATGCAGCCTCACTGTGCCCAATCATATGCAGCCTCACTGTGCCCATCAATTGCAATCTCACTGTGCCAATCAAATGCTTGCTCACTGTGCCAATCAAATGCAGGCTCACTGTGCCAATCAAATGCACACTCACTGTGCCCATCAATGCAGCCTCACTGTGCCCATCAATGCAGCCTCACTGTGCACATCAATTGCAGCCTCACTGTGCCCATCATATGCAGCCTCACTGTGCCCATCATATGCGGCCTCACTGTGCACTTCATATGCAGCCTCACTGTGCCAATCATATGCAGCCTCACTGTGCCCATCAATTGCAGGCTCACTGTGCCAATTAAATGCAGGTTCACTGTGCCAATAAAATGCAGGTTCACTGTGCCAATAAAATGCAGGTTCACTGTGCCCATCAATTGCAGCCTCACTGTGCACATCAAATGCAGCCTCACTGTGCCCATCAATTGCAGCCTCAGTGTTCACATCAATTGCAGCCTCACTGTGCCCATCATATGCGGCCTCACTGTGCACTTAATATGCAGCCTCACTGTGCCAATCATATGCAGCCTCACTGTGCCCATCAATTGCAATCTCACTGTGCCAATCAAATGCTTGCTCACTGTGCCAATCAAATGCAGGCTCACTGTGCCAATCAATGCAGCCTCACTGTGCCCATCAATTGCAGCCTCACTGTGCCCATCAATTGCAGTCTCAGTGTGCACATCAATTGCAGCCTCACTGTGCCCATCATATGCGGCCTCACTGAGCCCATCATATGCGGCCTCACTGTGCACTTAATATGCAGCCTCACTGTGCCAATATGCAGCCTCACTGTGCCCATGTGGAGCCTCACTGTGCCCATCAAATGCAGGCTCACTGTGTCAATCAAATGCAGCCTCACTGTGCCAATAAAATGCAGGTTCACTGTGCCAATCAAATGCAGGTTCACTGTGCCCATCAATTGCTGCCTCACTGTGCCATCAAATGCAGCCTCACTGTGCCCATCATGTGCAGCCTCAGTGTGCCCATCATATGCGGCCTCACTGTGCACGTAATATGCAGGCTCTCTCTACCAATCATATGCAGCCTCACTGTGCCCAATATTTGCAGCTTTACTGTGCCTATAATATGCAGCTTCACCATGCCAATCATATGCGGCCTCACTGTGCCAATTATATGCGGCCTCACTGTGCCCATAATATGCAACAGCCTGTACAGTATGGAGGGACAGATGATGTATACCTGCAGTCAGTGATGATGGAGGAAGGTCTCTATATACAGGAAGGAAGGTGGGTGTATACAGCTATATATATATATATATATACACACCCACCTTCCTTCCTGTATATAGAGACCTTCCTCCATCATCACTGACTGCAGGTATACATCATCTGTCCTGTATACAGCTATATACATAGTAACAGGACAGATGATATATACTGTATACTTATGTTCTTAGTGCTTGCAGTTGCTTTCACTTAACCAGGTGTGTCCGAGGGGCTGAGTGCGTTCCTGGAGGCGACATGCAGAACAGAAAACCCAAATTGCCAAGCGGGTCCTGGGGGGGTGGGGGGATGGGTAGCGCTACATCAGGTTGAAAAAAGACAGCAATCCATCCAGTTCAAACAATAGAAAAAAAAAAAAAAATAACCTAATAGAAAAACTCAATATATGCAATCCTGTATCCACAGTTGATCCAAGAGAAGGCAAAAGAATAATAATAAAATAAAGCACGGTCTAATTTGCTCCAGCCGGAGGAAAAATAAAATACCGTATTTATCGGCGTATAACACGCACTTTTTCCCCCTTAAAATCGGGGGAAAGTCGTGGGTGCATGTTATACGCCGATACCCCCCCAGAAAATGAAAAAAATCGATTGGGGCGCCAAAAAATAGCGTCCGCGGCCAAAAAAAAACGAAGCGCGGCCGAAAAAGACAGAGCCGACTGTTCAGCTCCGCTCGTAGTCCCGCCTCCCTGCGCTCGCTCCCAAAACAGCAGGGAGACGGGACTCCGAGCAGAGCCGAACAGTCGGCTAGGTCTTTTTCGGCCGCACTTCAGCCTTTTTCGGCGGCGCATGTGCGGTCTGTCTCGCGGCGGGGAATTTAAATGTCGGCAAGGCTGCAAATGACGCTGGCAAACTGCAAATGACACTGGGCAAGCTGCAAATGACGCTGGGCAAGCTGCAAATGACGCTGGGCAAGCTGCAAATGATGCCGGGCAAGCTACAAATGATGCTGGGCAAGCTGCAAATGACGCTGGGCAAGCTGCAAATGACGCTGGGCAAGGCTGCAAATGACTCTGGGCAAGCTACAAATGATGCTGGGCAAGGCTGCAAATGACTCTGGGCAAGCTACAAATGATGCTGGGCAAGCTGCAAATGACACTGGGCAAGCTGCAAATGACGCTGGGCAAGCTACAAATGATGCTGGGCAAGCTGCAAATGACGCTGGGCAAGCTGCAAATGACACTGGGCAAGCTACAAATGACGCTGGGCAAGGCTGCAAATGACACTGGGCAAGCTACAAATGATGCTGGGCAAGCTGCAAATGACACTGGGCAAGCTGCAAATGACGCTGGGCAAGCTCCAAATGACGCTGGGCAAGCTGCAAAATGACGCTGGGCAAGCTACAAATGATGCTGGGCAAGCTGCAAATGACGCTCGGCAAGCTGCAAATGACGCTGGGCAAGCTGCAAATGAGCTACAAATGACGCTGAGCAAGCTACAAATGATGCTGGGCAAGCTGCAAATGACGCTGGGCAAGGTGCAAATGACGCTGGGCAAGCTGCAAATGACGCTGGGCAAGCTACAAATGATGCTGGGCAAGCTGCAAATGACGCTGGGCAAGCTACAAATGATGCTGGGCAAGCTACAAATGACGCTGGGCAAGCTACAAATGACGCTGGGCAAGGTGCAAATGACGCTGGGCAAGGCTACAAATGACGCTGGGCAAGGCTGCAAATGACGCTGGGCAGGCTGCAAATGACGCTGGGCAAGCTGCAAATGACGCTGGGCAAGCTGCAAATGACACTGGGCAAGCTACAAATGACGCTGGGCAAGGCTGCAAATGACACTGGGCAAGCTGCAAATGACACTGGGCAAGCTGCAAATGACGCTGGGCAAGCTACAAATGATGCTGGGCAAGCTACAAATGACGCTGGGCAAGCTACAAATGACGCTGGGCAAGCTGCAAATGACGCTGGGCAAGCTACAAATGATGCTGGGCAAGCTGCAAATGACGCTCGGCAAGCTGCAAATGACGCTGGCAAGCTGCAAATGACGCTGGGCAAGCTACAAATGACGCTGAGCAAGCTACAAATGATGCTGGGCAAGCTACAAATGATGCTGGGCAAGCTACAAATGACGCTGGGCAAGCTACAAATGACGCTGGGCAAGCTGCAAATGACGCTGGGCAAGCTACAAATGATGCTGGGCAAGCTGCAAATGACGCTGGGCAAGCTGCAAATGACGCTGGGCAAGCTGCAAATGACGCTGGGCAAGATACAAATGACGCTGAGCAAGCTACAAATGATGCTGGGCAAGCTACAAATGATGCTGGGCAAGCTGCAAATGACGCTGGGCAAGCTGCAAATGACGCTGGGCAAGCTGCAAATGACACTGGGCAAGCTACAAATGACGCTGGGCAAGGCTGCAAATGACTCTGGGCAAGCTACAAATGATGCTGGGCAAGCTGCAATGACACTGGGCAAGCTGCAAATGACGCTGGGCAAGCTACAAATGATGCTGGGCAAGCTGCAAATGACGCTGGGCAAGCTGCAAATGACACTGGGCAAGCTGCAAATGACGCTGGGCAAGGCTGCAAATGACACTGGGCAAGCTACAAATGACACTGGGCAAGCTGCAAATGACACTGGGCAAGCTGCAAATGACGCTGGGCAAGCTACAAATGACGCTGGGCAAGCTACAAATGACGCTGGGCAAGCTGCAAATGACGCTGGGCAAGCTACAAATGACGCTGGGCAAGCTGCAAATGACGCTGGGCAAGCTGCAAATGACGCTGGGCAAGCTGCAATGAGCTACAAATGACGCTGGGCAAGCTACAAATGATGCTGGGCAAGCTACAAATGACGCTGGGCAAGGTGCAAATGACGCTGGGCAAGCTGCAATGACGCTGGGCAAGCTACAAATGACGCTGGGCAAGCTACAAAGGACGCTGGGCAAGCTGCAAATGATGCTGGGCAAGCTGCAAATGACGCTGGGCAAGGCTGCAAATGACGCTGGGCAAGGCTGCAAATGACACTGGGCAAGCTACAAATGACGCTGGGCAATGCTGCAAATGACGCTGGGCAAGCTGCAAATGACGCTGGGCAAGGCTACAAATGACGCTGGGCAAGCTGCAAATGACGCTGGGCAAGCTGCAAATGACGCTGGGCAAGCTGCAAATGACGCTGGGCAAGCTGCAAATGACACTGGGCAAGCTGCAAATGACGCTGGGCAAGCTGCAAATGACGCTGGGCAAGCTACAAATGACGCTGGGCAAGCTGCAAATGACGCTGGGCAAGCTACAAATGACGCTGGGCAAGCTGCAAATGACGCTGGGCAAGCTGCAAATGACGCTGGGGCAAGCTGCAAATGACGCTGGGCAAGGCTGCAAATGACGCTGGGCAAGCTGCAAATGACGCTGGGCAAGCTGCAAATGACGCTGGGCAAGCTGCAAATGACGCTGGGCAAGCTGCAAATGACGCTGGGCAAGCTGCAAATGACGCTGGGCAAGCTGCAAATGACACTGGGCAAGCTGCAAATGACGCTGGGCAAGCTACAAATGACGCTGGGCAAGCTGCAAATGACGCTGGGCAAGCTGCAAATGACGCTGGGCAAGCTGCAAATGACGCTGGGCAAGCTGCAAATGACGCTGGGCAAGCTGCAAATGACGCTGGGCAAGCTACAAATGATGCTGGGCAAGCTGCAAATGACGCTGGGCAAGCTGCAAATGACGCTGGGCAAGCTGCAAATGACGCTGGGGCAAGCTGCAAATGACGCTGGGCAAGCTGCAAATGACGCTGGGCAAGCTGCAAATGACGCTGGGCAAAGCTGCAAATGACGCTGGGCAAGCTGCAAATGATGCTGGGCAAGCTGCAAATGACGCTGGCAAGCTGCAAATGACGCTGGGCAAGCTGCAAATGACGCTGGGCAAGCTACAAATGACGCTGGGCAAGCTGCAAATGATGCTGGGCAAGCTACAAATGACGCTGGGCAAGCTGCAAATGACGCTGGGCAAGCTGCAAATGACGCTGGGCAAGCTGCAATGACGCTGGGCAAGCTGCAAATGACGCTGGGCAAGCTGCAAATGACGCTGGGCAAGCTGCAAATGACGCTGGGCAAGCTGCAAATGACGCTGGGCAAGCTGCAAATGACGCTGGGCAAGCTGCAAATGACGCTGGGCAAGGCTGCAAATGACGCTGGGCAAGCTGCAAATGACGCTGGGCAAGCTGCAAATGACGCTGGGCAAGCTGCAAATGACGCTGGGCAAGCTGCAAATGACGCTGGGCAAGCTGCAAATGACGCTGGGCAAGCTGCAAATGACGCTGGGCAAGCTGCAAATGACGCTGGGCAAGGCTGCAAATGACGCTGGCAAGCTGCAAATGACGCTGGGCAAGCTGCAAATGACGCTGGGCAAGCTGCAAATGACGCTGGGCAAGCTGCAAATGACGCTGGGCAATGCTGCAAATGACGCTGGGCAAGCTGCAAATGACGCTGGGCAAGCTACAAATGACGCTGGGCAAGCTGCAAATGACGCTGGGCAAGCTGCAAATGACGCTGGGCAAGCTGCAAATGACGCTGGGCAAGCTACAAATGACGCTGGGCAAGGCTGCAAATGACGCTGGGCAAGCTGCAAATGACGCTGGGCAAGCTGCAAATGACGCTGGGGCAAGCTGCAAATGACGCTGGGCAAGCTGCAAATGACGCTGGGCAAGCTGCAAATGACGCTGGGCAAGGCTGCAAATGACGCTGGGCAAGCTGCAAATGACGCTGGGCAAGCTGCAAATGACGCTGGGCAAGCTGCAAATGACGCTGGGCAAGCTGCAAATGACGCTGGGGCAAGCTGCAAATGACGCTGGGCAAGCTGCAAATGACGCTGGGCAAGCTGCAAATGACGCTGGGCAAGCTGCAAATGACGCTGGGCAAGCTGCAAATGACGCTGGGCAAGCTGCAAATGACGCTGGGCAAGCTGCAAATGACGCTGGGCAAGCTGCAAATGACGCTGGGCAAGCTACAAATGACGCTGGGCAAGCTGCAAATGACGCTGGGCAAGCTGCAAATGACGCTGGGCAAGCTGCAAATGACGCTGGGCAAGCTGCAAATGACGCTGGGCAAGCTGCAAATGACGCTGGGCAAGGCTGCAAATGACGCTGGGCAAGCTGCAAATGACGCTGGGCAAGCTACAAATGACGCTGGGCAAGCTGCAAATGACGCTGGGCAAGCTGCAAAATGACGCTGGGCAAGCTGCAAATGACGCTGGGCAAGCTGCAAATGACGCTGGGCAAGCTGCAAATGACGCTGGGCAAGCTACAAATGACGCTGGGCAAGCTGCAAATGACGCTGGGCAAGCTGCAAATGACGCTGGGCAAGCTGCAAATGACGCTGGGCAAGCTGCAAATGACGCTGGGCAAGCTGCAAATGACGCTGGGCAAGCTACAAATGACGCTGGGCAAGCTACAAATGACGCTGGGCAAGCTGCAAATGACGCTGGGCAAGCTGCAAATGACGCTGGGCAAGCTACAAATGACGCTGGGCAAGCTGCAAATGACGCTGGGCAAGCTGCAAATGACGCTGGGCAAGCTGCAAATGACGCTGGGCAAGCTGCAAATGACGCTGGGCAAGCTGCAAATGACGCTGGGCAAGCTACAAATGACGCTGGGCAAGCTACAAATGACGCTGGGCAAGCTACAAATGACGCTGGGCAAGCTGCAAATGACGCTGGGCAAGCTGCAAATGACGCTGGGCAAGCTGCAAATGACGCTGGGCAAGCTGCAAATGACGCTGGGCAAGCTGCAAATGACGCTGGGCAAGCTGCAAATGACGCTGGGCAAGCTACAAATGACGCTGGGCAAGCTGCAAATGACGCTGGGCAAGCTGCAAATGACGCTGGGCAAGCTGCAAATGATGCTGGGCAAGCTACAAATGACGCTGGGCAAGCTACAAATGACGCTGGGCAAGCTGCAAATGACGCTGGGCAAGCTGCAAATGACGCTGGGCAAGCTACAAATGACGCTCGGCAAGCTGCAAATGACGCTGGGCAAGCTGCAAATGACGCTGGGCAAGCTGCAAATGACGCTGGGCAAGCTACAAATGACGCTGGGCAAGCTACAAATGACGCTGGGCAAGCTACAAATGACGCTGGGCAAGCTGCAAATGACGCTGGGCAAGCTGCAAATGACGCTGGGCAAGCTGCAAATGACGCTGGGCAAGCTGCAAATGACGCTGGGCAAGCTGCAAATGACGCTGGGCAAGCTACAAATGACGCTGGGCAAGCTACAAATGACGCTGGGCAAGCTACAAATGACGCTGGGCAAGCTGCAAATGACGCTGGGCAAGCTGCAAATGACGCTGGGCAAGCTGCAAATGACGCTGGCAAGCTACAAATGACGCTGGGCAAGCTGCAAATGACGCTGGGCAAGCTGCAAATGACGCTGGGCAAGCTGCAAATGACGCTGGGCAAGCTGCAAATGACGCTGGGCAAGGCTGCAAATGACGCTGGGCAAGCTGCAAATGATGCTGGGCAAGCTGCAAATGACGCTGGGCAAGCTACAAATGACGCTGGGCAAGCTGCAAATGACGCTGGGCAAGCTACAAATGACGCTGGGCAAGCTACAAATGAAGCTGGGCAAGCTACAAATGACGCTGGGCAAGCTGCAAATGACGCTGGGCAAGCTACAATGAAGCTGGGCAAGCTACAAATGACGCTGGGCAAGCTGCAAATGACGCTGGGCAAGCTGCAAATGACGCTGGGCAAGCTGCAAATGACGCTGGGCAAGCTACAAATGACGCTGGGCAAGCTGCAAATGACGCTGGGCAAGCTGCAAATGACGCTGGGCAAGCTGCAAATGACGCTGGGCAAGCTGCAAATGACGCTGGGCAAGCTACAAATGACGCTGGGCAAGCTGCAAATGACGCTGGGCAAGCTACAAATGACGCTGGCAAGCTACAAATGACGCTGGGCAAGCTACAAATGACGCTGGGCAAGCTGCAAATGACGCTGGGCAAGCTACAAATGACGCTGGGCAAGCTACAAATGACGCTGGGCAAGCTGCAAATGACGCTGGGCAAGCTGCAAATGACGCTGGGCAAGCTGCAAATGACGCTGGGCAAGCTACAAATGACGCTGGGCAAGGCTGCAAATGACGCTGGGCAAGCTGCAAATGACGCTGGGCAAGCTGCAAATGACGCTGGGCAAGCTGCAAATGACGCTGGGCAAGGCTGCAAATGACGCTGGGCAAGGCTGCAAATGACGCTGGGCAAGCTGCAAATGACGCTGGGCAAGCTGCAAATGACGCTGGGCAAGGCTGCAAATGACGCTGGGCAAAGCTACAAATGACGCTGGGCAAGCTACAAATGATGCTGGCAAGCTGCAAATGACGCTGGGCAAGCTGCAAATGACGCTGGGCAAGCTGCAAATGACGCTGGGCAAGCTGCAAATGACGCTGGGCAAGCTGCAAATGACGCTGGGCAAGCTGCAAATGACGCTGGGCAAGCTACAAATGACGCTGGGCAAGCTGCAAATGACGCTGGGCAAGCTGCAAATGACGCTGGGCAAGCTACAAATGACGCTGGGCAAGCTGCAAATGACGCTGGGCAAGGCTGCAAATGACGCTGGGCAAGCTGCAAATGACGCTGGGCAAGGCTGCAAATGACGCTGGGCAAGCTGCAAATGACGCTGGGCAAGCTGCAAATGACGCTGGGCAAGCTGCAAATGACGCTGGGCAAGCTGCAAATGACGCTGGCAAGCTACAAATGACGCTGGGCAAGGCTGCAAATGACGCTGGGCAAGCTGCAAATGACGCTGGGCAAGCTGCAAATGACGCTGGGCAAGGCTGCAAATGACGCTGGGCAAGCTGCAAATGACGCTGGGCAAGGCTACAAATGACGCTGGGCAAGCTGCAAATGACGCTGGGCAAGCTGCAAATGACGCTGGGCAAGCTGCAAATGACACTGGGCAAGCTGCAAATGACGCTGGGCAAGCTACAAATGACGCTGGGCAAGCTGCAAATGACGCTGGGCAAGCTGCAAATGACGCTGGGCAAGCTGCAAATGACGCTGGGCAAGCTGCAAATGAGCTGGGCAAGGCTGCAAATGACGCTGGGCAAGCTGCAAATGACACTGGGCAAGCTGCAAATGACGCTGGGCAAGCTGCAAATGACACTGGGCAAGGCTGCAAATGACGCTGGGCAAGGCTGCAAATGACGCTGGGCAAGCTGCAAATGACGCTGGGCAAGCTGCAAATGACGCTGGGCAAGCTGCAAATGACGCTGGGCAAGCTGCAAATGACACTGGGCAAGCTGCAAATGACGCTGGGCAAGCTGCAAATGACGCTGGGCAAGCTGCAAATGACGCTGGGCAAGCTGCAAATGACGCTGGGCAAGCTGCAAATGACGCTGGGCAAGCTGCAAATGACGCTGGGCAAGCTACAAATGACGCTGGGCAAGCTGCAAATGACGCTGGGCAAGCTGCAAATGACGCTGGGCAAGCTGCAAATGACGCTGGGCAAGCTGCAAATGACGCTGGGCAAGCTGCAAATGACGCTGGGCAAGCTGCAAATGACGCTGGGCAAGCTGCAAATGACGCTGGGCAAGCTGCAAATGACGCTGGGCAAGCTGCAAATGACGCTGGGCAAGCTGCAAATGACGCTGGGCAAGCTACAATGACGCTGGGCAAGCTACAAATGACGCTGGGCAAGCTGCAAATGACGCTGGGCAAGCTGCAAATGACGCTGGGCAAGCTGCAAATGATGCTGGGCAAGCTGCAAATGACGCTGGGCAAGCTGCAAATGACGCTGGGCAAGCTGCAAATGACGCTGGGCAAGCTACAAATGACGCTGGGCAAGCTGCAAATGACGCTGGGCAAGCTGCAAATGACACTGGGCAAGCTGCAAATGACGCTGGGCAAGCTGCAAATGACGCTGGCAAGCTACAAATGATGCTGGGCAAGCTACAAATGACGCTGGGCAAGCTGCAAATGACGCTGGGCAAGCTGCAAATGACGCTGGGCAAGCTGCAATGACGCTGGGCAAGCTGCAAATGACGCTGGGCAAGCTGCAAATGACGCTGGGCAAGCTGCAAATGACGCTGGGCAAGCTGCAAATGACGCTGGGCAAGCTACAAATGATGCTGGGCAAGCTGCAAATGATGCTGGGCAAGCTGCAAATGACGCTGGGCAAGGGTGCAAATGACGCTGGGCAAGCTGCAAATGACGCTGGGCAAGCTGCAAATGACGCTGGGCAAGCTGCAAATGACGCTGGGCAAGCTACAAATGACGCTGGGCAAGCTGCAAATGACGCTGGGCAAGCTGCAAATGACGCTGGGCAAGCTGCAAATGACGCTGGGCAAGCTGCAAATGACGCTGGGCAAGGCTGCAAATGACGCTGGGCAAGGCTGCAAATGACGCTGGGCAAGCTGCAAATGATGCTGGGCAAGCTGCAAATGACACTGGGCAAGCTGCAAATGACGCTGGGCAAGGCTGCAAATGACACTGGGCAAGCTGCAAATGACACTGGGCAAGCTGCAAATGACGCTGGGCAAGCTGCAAATGATGCTGGGCAAGCTGCAAATGACGCTGGGCAAGCTGCAAATGACACTGGGCAAGCTGCAAATGACGCTGGGCAAGCTGCAAATGACGCTGAGCAAGCTACAAATGACGCTGGGCAAGCTACAAATGACACTGGGCAAGCTGCAAATGACGCTGGGCAAGCTACAAATGACGCTGGGCAAGCTACAAATGACGCTGGGCAAGCTGCAAATGGCACTGGGCAAGCTGCAAATGACGCTGGGCAAGGCTGCAAATGACGCTGGGCAAGCTACAAATGACGCTGGGCAAGCTGCAAATGACGCTGGGCAAGCTGCAAATGACGCTGGGCAAGCTGCAAATGATGCTGGGCAAGCTGCAAATGACGCTGGGCAAGCTGCAAATGACGCTGGGCAAGGCTGCAAATGACGCTGGGCAAGCTGCAAATGACGCTGGGCAAGGCTGCAAATGACGCTGGGCAAGCTGCAAATGACGCTGGGCAAGCTGCAAATGACGCTGGGCAAGCTGCAAATGACGCTGGGCAAGCTACAAATGATGCTGGGCAAGCTACAAATGACGCTGGGCAAGCTGCAAATGACGCTGGGCAAGCTGCAAATGACGCTGGGCAAGCTGCAAATGACGCTGGGCAAGCTGCAAATGACGCTGGGCAAGCTACAAATGACGCTGGGCAAGCTGCAAATGACGCTGTGCAAGCTGCAAATGACGCTGGGCAAGCTGCAAATGACGCTGGGCAAGCTGCAAATGACGCTGGGCAAGCTGCAAATGACACTGGGCAAGCTGCAAATGATGCTGGGCAAGCTGCAAATGACGCTGGGCAAGGCTGCAAATGACGCTGGGCAAGCTGCAAATGACGCTGGGCAAGGCTGCAAATGACGCTGGGCAAGCTGCAAATGACGCTGGGCAAGGCTGCAAATGACGCTGGGCAAGGCTGCAAATGACACTGGGCAAGCTGCAAATGACGCTGGGCAAGCTGCAAATGACGCTGGGCAAGCTGCAAATGACGCTGGGCAAGGCTGCAAATGACGCTGGGCAAGCTGCAAATGACGCTGGGCAAGCTACAAATGACGCTGGGCAAGCTGCAAATGACGCTGGGCAAGCTGCAAATGATGCTGGGCAAGCTGCAAATGACGCTGGGCAAGCTGCAAATGACGCTGGGCAAAGCTGCAAATGACGCTGGGCAAGCTGCAAATGACGCTGGGCAAGCTGCAAATGACGCTGGGCAAGCTGCAAATGACGCTGGGCAAGCTGCAAATGACGCTGGGCAAGCTGCAAATGACGCTGGGCAAGCTGCAAATGACGCTGGGCAAGGTGCAAATGACGCTGGGCAAGCTGCAAATGACGCTGGGCAAGCTGCAAATGACGCTGGGCAAGCTGCAAATGACGCTGGGCAAGCTGCAAATGACGCTGGGCAAGCTGCAAATGACGCTGGGCAAGCTGCAAATGACGCTGGGCAAGCTACAAATGACGCTGGGCAAGCTGCAAATGACGCTGGGCAAGCTACAAATGATGCTGGGCAAGCTACAAATGACGCTGGGCAAGCTCAAATGACGCTGGGCAAGCTGCAAATGACGCTGGGCAAGCTGCAAATGATGCTGGGCAAGCTGCAAATGACGCTGGGCAAGCTGCAAATGACACTGGGCAAGCTGCAAATGACGCTGGGCAAGCTGCAAAATGACGCTGGGCAAGCTGCAAATGATGCTGGGCAAGCTGCAAATGACGCTCGGCAAGCTGCAAATGACGCTGGGCAAGCTGCAAATGACGCTGGGCAAGCTACAAATGACGCTGGCAAGCTGCAAATGATGCTGGGCAAGCTGCAAATGATGCTGGGCAAGCTGCAAATGACGCTGGGCAAGGCTGCAAATGACGCTGGGCAAGCTGCAAATGACGCTGGGCAAGCTGCAAATGACGCTGGGCAAGCTGCAAATGACGCTGGGCAAGCTACAAATGATGCTGGGCAAGCTACAAATGACGCTGGGCAAGCTACAAATGACGCTGGGCAAGGTGCAAATGACGCTGGGCAAGGCTGCAAATGACGCTGGGCAAGGCTGCAAATGACGCTGGGCAAGGCTGCAAATGACGCTGGGCAAGCTGCAAATGACGCTGGGCAAGCTGCAAATGACACTGGGCAAGCTGCCAATGACGCTGGGCAAGGCTGCAAATGACACTGGGCAAGCTGCAAATGACACTGGGCAAGCTGCAAATGACGCTGGGCAAGCTGCAAATGATGCTGGGCAAGCTGCAAATGACGCTGGGCAAGCTACAAATGACACTGGGCAAGCTGCAAATGACGCTGGGCAAGCTGCAAATGACGCTGGCAAGCTACAAATGATGCTGGGCACGCTACAAATGACACTGGGCAAGCTGCAAATGACGCTGGGCAAGCTACAAATGATACTGGGCAAGCTACAAATGACACTGGGCAAGCTGCAAATGGCACTGGGCAAGCTACAAATGACGCTGGGCAAGGCTGCAAATGACGCTGGGCAAGCTGCAAATGACGCTGGGCAAGCTACAAATGACGCTGGGCAAGCTGCAAATGACGCTGGGCAAGCTGCAAATGATGCTGGGTAAGCTGCAAATGACGCTGGGCAAGCTGCAAATGACGCTGGGCAAGCTGCAAATGACGCTGGGCAAGCTGCAAATGACGCTGGGCAAGGCTGCAAATGACGCTGGGCAAGCTGCAAATGACGCTGGGCAGCTACAAATGACGCTGGGCAAGCTGCAAATGACGCTGGGCAAGCTGCAAATGACGCTGGGCAAGCTACAAATGACGCTGGGCAAGCTGCAAATGACGCTGGGCAAGCTGCAAATGACGCTGGGCAAGCTGCAAATGACGCTGGGCAAGCTAGCAAATGACGCTGGGCAAGGTGCAAATGACGCTGGGCAAGCTGCAAATGATGCTGGGCAAGCTGCAAATGACGCTGGGCAAGCTGCAAATGACGCTGGGCAAGGTTGCAAATGACGCTGGGCAAGCTGCAAATGACGCTGGGCAAGGCTGCAAATGACGCTGGGCAAGGCTGCAAATGACGCTGGGCAAGCTGCAAATGACGCTGGGCAAGCTGCAAATGACGCTGGGCAAGCTGCAAATGACGCTGGGCAAGCTGCAAATGACGCTGGGCAAGCTACAAATGATGCTGGGCAAGCTACAAATGACGCTGGGCAAGCTGCAAATGACGCTGGGCAAGCTGCAAATGACGCTGGGCAAGCTACAAATGACGCTGGCAAGCTACAAATGACGCTGGGCAAGCTGCAAATGACGCTGGGCAAGCTGCAAATGACGCTGGGCAAGCTACAAATGACGCTGGGCAAGCTGCAAATGACGCTGGGCAAGGTGCAAATGACGCTGGGCAAGATACAAATGACGCTGGGCAAGGCTGCAAATGACGCTGGGCAAGCTGCAAATGACGCTGGGCAAGCTGCAAATGACGCTGGGCAAGCTGCAAAATGACGCTGGGCAAGCTGCAAATGACACTGGGCAAGCTACAAATGACGCTGGGCAAGCTGCAAATGACGCTGGGCAAGCTACAAATGATGCTGAGCAAGCTACAAATGACGCTGGGCAAGGTGCAAATGACGCTGGGCAAGGCTGCAAATGACGCTGGGCAAGGCTACAAATGACGCTGGGCAAGGCTGCAAATGACGCTGGGCAAGGCTGCAAATGACGCTGGGCAAGGCTGCAAATGACGCTGGGCAAGCTGCAAATGACGCTGGGCAAGCTGCAAATGACGCTGGGCAAGCTGCAAATGACGCTGTGCAAGCTGCAAATGACGCTGGGCAAGCTGCAAATGACGCTGGGCAAGCTACAAATGACGCTGGGCAAGGCTGCAAATGACACTGGGCAAGCTACAAATGATGCTGGGCAAGCTGCAAATGACACTGGGCAAGGTGCAAATGACGCTGGGCAAGGCTGCAAATGACGCTGGGCAAGCTGCAAATGACGCTGGGCAGGCTGCAAATGACGCTGGGCAAGGCTGCAAATGACGCTGGGCAAGCTGCAAATGACACTGGGCAAGCTGCAAATGACGCTGGGCAAGCTGCAAATGACGCTGGGCAAGCTGCAAATGACGCTGGGCAAGGCTGCAAATGACGCTGGGCAAGCTACAAATGACGCTGGGCAAGCTACAAATGATGCTGGGCAAGCTGCAAATGACGCTGGGCAAGCTACAAATGACACTGGGCAAGCTACAAATGACGCTGGGCAAGCTACAAATGACGCTGGGCAAGCTACAAATGACGCTGGGCAAGCTGCAAATGACGCTGGGCAAGCTGCAAATGATGCTGGGCAAGCTGCAAATGACGCTGGGCAAGGTGCAAATGACGCTGGGCAAATGACGCTGGGCAAGCTGCAAATGACGCTGGGCAAGGCTGCAAAATGACGCTGGGCAAGGCTGCAAATGACGCTGGGCAAGCTGCAAATGACGCTGGGCAAGCTGCAAATGACACTGGCAAGCTACAAATGACGCTGGGCAAGCTACAAATGACGCTGGGCAAGCTGCAAATGACGCTGGGCAAGCTACAAATGATGCTGGGCAAGCTACAAATGATGCTGGGCAAGCTGCAAATGACGCTGGGCAAGCTGCAAATGACGCTGGGCAAGCTACAAATGATGCTGGGCAAGCTGCAAATGACGCTCGGCAAGCTGCAAATGACACTGGGCAAGCTGCAAATGACGCTGGGCAAGCTACAAATGACGCTGAGCAAGCTACAAATGATGCTGGGCAAGCTACAATGATGCTGGGCAAGCTACAAATGACGCTGGGCAAGCTACAAATGACGCTGGGCAAGCTACAAATGATGCTGGGCAAGCTGCAAATGACGCTGGGCAAGCTGCAAATGACGCTGGGCAAGCTGCAAATGACGCTGGGCAAGCTGCAAATGACGCTGAGCAAGCTACAAATGATGCTGGGCAAGCTACAAATGATGCTGGGCAAGCTACAAATGACGCTGGGCAAGGTGCAAATGACGCTGGGCAAGCTGCAAATGACGCTGGGCAAGCTACAAATGATGCTGGGCAAGCTGCAAATGACGCTGGGCAAGCTACAAATGATGCTGGGCAAGCTACAAATGACGCTGGGCAAGCTACAAATGACGCTGGGCAAGGTGCAAATGACGCTGGGCAAGGCTACAAATGACGCTGGGCAAGGCTGCAAATGACGCTGGGCAAGGCTGCAAATGACGCTGGGCAAGCTGCAAATGACGCTGGGCAAGCTGCAAATGACACTGGGCAAGCTACAAATGACGCTGGGCAAGGCTGCAAATGACACTGGGCAAGCTGCAAATGACACTGGGCAAGCTGCAAATGACGCTGGGCAAGCTACAAATGATGCTGGGCAAGCTGCAAATGACGCTGGGCAAGCTACAAATGACACTGGGCAAGCTGCAAATGACGCTGGGCAAGCTACAAATGACGCTGAGCAAGCTACAAATGATGCTGGGCAAGCTACAAATGACACTGGGCAAGCTGCAAATGACGCTGGGCAAGCTACAAATGATACTGGGCAAGCTACAAATGACACTGGGCAAGCTGCAAATGGCACTGGGCAAGCTACAAATGACGCTGGGCAAGGCTGCAAATGACGCTGGGCAAGCTACAAATGACGCTGGGCAAGCTACAAATGACGCTGGGCAAGCTGCAAATGACGCTGGGCAAGCTGCAAATGATGCTGGGTAAGCTACAAATGACGCTGGGCAAGCTGCAAATGACGCTGGGCAGGCTGCAAATGACGCTGGGCAAGCTGCAAATGACGCTGGGCAAGGCTGCAAATGACGCTGGGCAAGCTACAAATGACGCTGGGCAAGCTACAAATGATGCTGGGCAAGCTGCAAATGACGCTGGGCAAGCTACAAATGATGCTGGGCAAGCTACAAATGACGCTGGGCAAGCTGCAAATGACGCTGGGCAAGCTGCAAATGACGCTGGGCAAGCTACAAATGATGCTGGGCAAGCTGCAAATGACGCTGGGCAAGCTACAAATGATGCTGGGCAAGCTGCAAATGACGCTGTGCAAGCTGCAAATGACGCTGGGCAAGCTGCAAATGACACTGGGCAAGCTACAAATGACGCTGGGCAAGGCTGCAAATGACACTGGGCAAGCTACAAATGATGCTGGGCAAGCTACAAATGACACTGGGCAAGGTGCAAATGACGCTGGGCAAGGCTGCAATGACGCTGGGCAAGGCTACAAATGACGCTGGGCAAGGCTGCAAATGACGCTGGGCAAGGCTGCAAATGACGCTGGGCAAGGCTGCAAATGACACTGGGCAAGCTGCAAATGACGCTGGGCAAGGCTGCAAATGACGCTGGGCAAGCTGCAAATGACGCTGGGCAAGGCTGCAAATGACGCTGGGCAAGCTACAAATGACGCTGGGCAAGCTACAAATGATGCTGGGCAAGCTGCAAATGACGCTGGGCAAGCTACAAATGATGCTGGGCAAGCTACAAATGACGCTGGGCAAGCTGCAAATGACGCTGGGCAAGCTGCAAATGACGCTGGGCAAGCTACAAATGATGCTGGGCAAGCTACAAATGACGCTGGGCAAGGTGCAAATGACGCTGGGCAAGCTACAAATGATGCTGGGCAAGCTACAAATGGCGCTGGGCAAGCTGCAAATGACGCTGGGCAAGGTGCAAATGACGCTGGGCAAGGCTACAAATGACGCTGGGCAAGGCTGCAAATGACGCTGGGCAAGGCTGCAAATGACGCTGGGCAAGCTGCAAATGACGCTGGGCAAGCTACAAATGACGCTGAGCAAGCTACAAATGATGCTGGGCAAGCTACAAATGACGCTGGGCAAGCTGCAAATGACGCTGGGCAAGCTACAAATGATGCTGGGCAAGCTACAAATGACGCTGGGCAAGCTACAAATGACGCTGGGCAAGCTGCAAATGACGCTGGGCAAGCTACAAATGATGCTGGGCAAGCTGCAAATGACGCTCGGCAAGCTGCAAATGACACTGGGCAAGCTGCAAATGACGCTGGGCAAGCTACAAATGACGCTGAGCAAGCTACAAATGATGCTGGGCAAGCTACAAATGATGCTGGGCAAGCTACAAATGACGCTGGGCAAGCTACAAATGACGCTGGGCAAGCTGCAAATGACGCTGGGCAAGCTACAAATGATGCTGGGCAAGCTGCAAATGACGCTCGGCAAGCTGCAAATGACGCTGGGCAAGCTGCAAATGACGCTGGGCAAGCTACAAATGACGCTGAGCAAGCTACAAATGATGCTGGGCAAGCTACAAATGATGCTGGGCAAGCTACAAATGACGCTGGGCAAGGTGCAAATGACGCTGGGCAAGCTGCAAATGACGCTGGGCAAGCTACAAATGATGCTGGGCAAGCTGCAAATGACGCTGGGCAAGCTACAAATGATGCTGGGCAAGCTACAAATGACGCTGGGCAAGCTACAAATGACGCTGGGCAAGGTGCAAATGACGCTGGGCAAGGCTACAAATGACGCTGGGCAAGGCTGCAAATGACGCTGGGCAAGGCTGCAAATGACGCTGGGCAAGCTGCAAATGACGCTGGGCAAGCTGCAAATGACACTGGGCAAGCTACAAATGACGCTGGGCAAGGCTGCAAATGACACTGGGCAAGCTGCAAATGACACTGGGCAAGCTGCAAATGACGCTGGGCAAGCTACAAATGATGCTGGGCAAGCTGCAAATGACGCTGGGCAAGCTACAAATGACACTGGGCAAGCTGCAAATGACGCTGGGCAAGCTACAAATGACGCTGAGCAAGCTACAAATGATGCTGGGCAAGCTACAAATGACACTGGGCAAGCTGCAAATGACGCTGGGCAAGCTACAAATGATACTGGGCAAGCTACAAATGACACTGGGCAAGCTGCAAATGGCACTGGGCAAGCTACAAATGACGCTGGGCAAGGCTGCAAATGACGCTGGGCAAGCTACAAATGACGCTGGGCAAGCTACAAATGACGCTGGGCAAGCTGCAAATGACGCTGGGCAAGCTGCAAATGATGCTGGGTAAGCTACAAATGACGCTGGGCAAGCTGCAAATGACGCTGGGCAAGGCTGCAAATGACGCTGGGCAAGCTGCAAATGACGCTGGGCAAGGCTGCAAATGACGCTGGGCAAGCTACAAATGACGCTGGGCAAGCTACAAATGATGCTGGGCAAGCTGCAAATGACGCTGGGCAAGCTACAAATGATGCTGGGCAAGCTACAAATGACGCTGGGCAAGCTGCAAATGACGCTGGGCAAGCTGCAAATGACGCTGGCAAGCTACAAATGATGCTGGGCAAGCTACAAATGACGCTGGGCAAGGTGCAAATGACGCTGGGCAAGCTACAAATGATGCTGGGCAAGCTACAAATGGCGCTGGGCAAGCTGCAAATGACGCTGGGCAAGGTGCAAATGACGCTGGGCAAGGCTACAAATGACGCTGGGCAAGCTACAAATGACGCTGAGCAAGCTACAAATGATGCTGGGCAAGCTACAAATGACGCTGGGCAAGCTGCAAATGACGCTGGGCAAGCTACAAATGATGCTGGGCAAGCTACAAATGACGCTGGGCAAGCTACAAATGACGCTGGGCAAGGTGCAAATGACGCTGGGCAAGGCTACAAATGACGCTGGGCAAGGCTGCAAATGACGCTGGGCAAGGCTGCAAATGACGCTGGGCAAGGCTGCAAATGACACTGGGCAAGCTGCAAATGACGCTGGGCAAGCTACAAATGATGCTGGGCAAGCTGCAAATGACGCTGTGCAAGCTGCAAATGACGCTGGGCAAGCTGCAAATGACACTGGGCAAGCTACAAATGACGCTGGGCAAGGCTGCAAATGACACTGGGCAAGCTACAAATGATGCTGGGCAAGCTACAAATGACACTGGGCAAGGTGCAAATGACGCTGGGCAAGGCTGCAATGACGCTGGGCAAGGCTACAAATGACGCTGGGCAAGGCTGCAAATGACGCTGGGCAAGGCTGCAAATGACGCTGGGCAAGGCTGCAAATGACACTGGGCAAGCTGCAAATGACGCTGGGCAAGCTACAAATGATGCTGGGCAAGCTGCAAATGACGCTGGGCAAGCTGCAAATGATGCTGGGCAAGCTACAAATTACGCTGGGCAAGCTACAAATGACGCTGGGCAAGGTGCAAATGACGCTTAAATGTAAGTTTTTTTTTTCCCTAAACTTCCCTCCTAAAACTTTTTTTCCTTAAAATTCCCTCCTAAACTCGGGGTGCGTGTTATACGCCGGAGCGTGTTATACGCCGATAAATACGGTACTTTCTGATCCCCCAGGATTCCATGGAACAACTACCCCTGGTGTGGTGTTATCACTCATCCCAACTGCCCCAATATGGAAACGATACAAGATAAACCACAGAAGACGAATACAATTCCAGTAGTAGAATGTTTGTGTGTTTTCAGCCAATGGAGACACAGCGCCGTGTTGGTGAGTTTGGGTCTCGCTCTTCCCCAAGAAATAACCTCATCCGCTTCTATCTCTTCTCTCCAGAACGGCCGCAATCTTCCTTCTTTCAGCGGTGTGAGTTTTATCATGATCATATAATTCCACTTTGGCTCGTCCCTCAGAAATTCCAGCGCTCAGCAATAAATCTTTCATCGCATTTTTTTTAGAAATCTGATATACTTGTGGTCTCTCCAGCTTTGTGTCTGTGATCCGACTCACCTAAGAAAGCAGAGATAATCCTGAGATGGCAGAAAGGAAACCAAACATGCTCATTTCCTCATATTTCTTTCAGACTAACAGCGCAGGAATGAGGATGACATTTTGACGATAAACAAAAAACGTTCTCTATTATAACCTGCGACTCCCTTGCAGGCCCAACGCTGCACTCTAATAATACATGTGAAGCTCTTCGGTGCTTCGCCTGACCCCTGGGAACCGTGAAATCACAGCACACAAAAGAGTGTGCAGAGGCATGGGCGTCCGCAGGTAGGGGCAAGGGGGGTCAAGTGCCCCCCCCCCCCCCCTGGAATCAGGGTTCGGATCTTAAAGCGGTTCTGCACCGGGGTTTTTTTTTGGGGGAATATGCCTAGGGGTAATAGGAAAATTAGGGGACTCACCTGTTCCATCTTCATTCGTGATCGCTGCCGGTTTTCGTCCGATGAAGTTCTTTATCTTCTTTTCTGCTGGGGGCCATCTTGCCTGTGGGCATGTGAAACCCCACAGGCACTTTAGATGGCCCAGCATTCACCGCCGTTACTGCGCCGAGCTCGCGCATGCGCAGTAACGGCAAAGTGCAGCTCACGTTCTCCGAAATCTCGCGAGATGTCGGCACATCTGCCGACATCTCGCGAGATTTCGGAAGATGTGTCCGAAATCTCGCGAGATTTCGGAAGATGTGTCCGAAATCTCGCGAGATTTCGGAAGATGTGTCCGAAATCTCGCGAGATTTCGGAAGATGCCTGCACAGGCTCCTGGGATCAATGACACCAGATCCCAGGAGACATTGCGTCGTGACGAGGATCCCCGCACAGACCCCGCCCACCCCCGCAGAGACAGAAGACAGGAAGTCATCGATTACAAGGTAAGTGAAAAAAAATTAAAAAAAAAAACACTTCATTTAGTACTCTTTGCCTGATTTGGAAGGCAAAGAGATTTACTAAATAAAATGTGTGCAGAACCGCTTTAAATTCAGCACAGTTGCATCGCAATCGGGGTGCGGGCAGCCTGCACCTGGGTGCCACCCACTAGTAAGGTGACACCGACAAGATTGAAATTTACTGACATGACACCCACAATTTACTGGCACTGTCAAGTTTTTACTGACATATCTAAAAAGTTACAAAATGACAGTTTTAAGTGCAAATTTCAGTATTTAGCTTAAAAACATGTACAATATGCAAATAGCAAAGTGGTCTAAGGTAGATATTAAAGGCAAAAACATATTTCTTATTTTATCTCAGGGACAGGAATCGAGAGGGCAAGAAATTAGAATGGGCGGCACACATGAAATTGACTCTCACAGTGACACTGACAGCAGTGTGCAGCAGCATAGATGATGATGGCACCTCACCAACATGACACGTCCCCTCCTGGCATGGAGAGTCACAGTGACCCTCTCTCTTCATGCCAGGTGGTCCCTTCACTCTCGGCTTGCATTCCTCCTGTTCTGCAGACCTGCACACGAGGCTCCGGCTGCTCCATTCCCTTGCATCATGACTTCACTGCCACACTGCTGGGCCAGTGCCGGCACAGTCTGAACACACTGTAGCAAGGACTTGGATGATAACGGCCAAGTGTCACAGCCATATTTTTTACTGGCAACCTTTTTCTTTTACTGGCATTTACTGGCAGGAGAAAAGTGCCCATTTTTTACTGGCTGCCAGTAAAAATACTGGCGGTTGGCAACACTGCCCCCCATCAGTGTAGTGTGACTTTGGCTCTCTTCCCTGCTCAGTCCAGCGGCGTTGTGACAGGAGAAAGGCGAGCTGCGGGCTGTCAGAGGTTTCTGGCTCTCACCAGTTCCCTGCCCAACCTCCTGCCCGCTCCGTTCCTTCCCTATTGGCCATAACTGAGGGCCAATTAAAGGAGACTAGGAGAGGAGAGCATCATGGGACATGTAGTCCAAAAGATTGGCTGCCACATTTTCCACAGGGAGGAGGCTACAGCTTGACCAAGAGAGAGATTGAGAGACTGCAGCCTGGAAAAAAGCTGAGGGAGAGAGTGCTACAGGACAAAGAACGAGGAGTGGGCTGGGCAGAAGCCAGAGAGAGAGCCACGCTGCCCAGCGCCACCAGAGAGAGAGCCACGCTGCCCAGCACCACCAGAGAGAGAGCCACACTGCCCATCACCACCAGAGAGAGATCCACACTGCCTAGCACCACCAGAGAGAAAGCCACACTGCCCAGCTCCACCAGAGAGAAAGCCACACTGCCCAGCGCCACCAGAGAGCCACGCTGCCCATCGCCACCAGAGAGCCACACTGCCCAGCACCACCAGAGAGAGAGCCACACTGCCCAGCTCCACCAGAGAGAAAGCCACACTGCCCAGCTCCACCAGAGAGCCACACTGCCCAGCTCCACCAGAGAGAAAGCCACACTGCCCAGCTCCACCAGAGAGAAAGCCACACTGCCCAGCTCCACCAGAGAGCCACACTGCCCAGCTCCACCAGAGAGCCACGCTGCCCATCGCCACCAGAGAGCCACACTGCCCAGCACCACCAGAGAGAGCCACGCTGCCCAGCACCACCAGAGAGAGAGCCACACTGCCCAGCGCCACCAGAGAACCACGCTGCCCATCGCCACCAGAGAGAGAGCCACGCTGCCCAGCACCACCAGAGAGAGCCACACTGCCCAGCGCCACCAGAGAGAGCCACACTGCCCAGCGCCACCAGAGAGAGAGCCACGCTGCCCAGCACCACCAGAGAGAGAGAGCCACACTGCCCAGCACCACCAGAGAGCCATGCTGCCCATCGCCATCAGAGAAAGACTGAGCCACTACCAGGGTACAGACATGCTACACTACTGACCAGAGTCGCCCCCCGGGGAACCCAGAGTGAGCGAACGTCCAGCCGGAGGGATCACTGTTGCCGTTTCTCTGGGTCTGATAAGAGGACCTGTTGGCCATTATCCATTACTTATCCTAGTGACTGTACTACGTCTGCAGACTCTGACCATAATAATGTGATAATGACATTGTCAAAAAAGGGGCGGTGCATAGGTGACCCTAAAATGATGCCCCCCCCCCAAAAAAGTTCTGCGGACGCCCATGTACAGAGGGTACAGAATGGCCAAACCACTGAGGAGGATAGGCTTCTAACCCTGAACCTCCAAGGACACAAGTCTCCCGAAAGAAGCAAGGTATGCCATGGTCTACCTAGGCCGAAGACAGGAGGACCCCACTCCTTAGGGACCACCCAAAGCCATGTAAAAACCAAAAAAAAAAAAAAGGTGAGAAAAGTGCCGACACCTAAGTGTAGCATTTATTAAAACATATCTACTCACATTTACAAGAAAAAACATATCAAGCAGGTGGCAACCTTCCAGGTGGTCAACGGTGAGCAAACCCTTCCGGGTGGATGTGATGTTGGGTGTTTGGGACCAGGAAGTTAACCAGGAAAACACCAGGAAGGGCCAACAGAAGCAGTAGACATGTGCAATTCGTTTCGTTTTTTTTTTTTCGTTTTCCGTTAAAATTCGTTATATTCGTTCATTCGTTATCGTACGAATGAACGAATGATTCGCTAAAAATTTTAACGAAAAACGAATTATCGAATCGAACGAATACGAAAAACAACGAAAATCCGAAATAACCAAATTAGAAACAACGAAACTACGAATGAAGAAAATACGAAAAACGAAAACAGGAACAACGAAAATCAAAATGAACGAAAAAATTCTACATTCGTAACTTTTTTTTTTTTTTTTTTGTTGAATTGGTAATTTTCCGTGTCTCTTACAATGGCGCTGCTTAACGTGCTTCGAATGGATTAGACGAAAAAATTCGTACATTCGTAACTTTTTTTTTTTTTTTGCGATTCGTAATTTTATGTGTCCCTTACAATGGCGCTGCTTAACGTGCTTCGAATGGATTGAACGAAAAAATTCGTACATTCGTAACTTTTTTTTTTTTTTTTGCGATTCGTAATTTTCCGTGTCTCTTACAATGGCGCTGCTTAACGTGCTTCGAATGGATTGAACGAAAAAATTCGTACATTCGTAACTTTTTTTTTTTTTCGATTCGTAATTTTCCGTGTCTCTTACAATGTAATAATAGCATACACATTACATAAAATCATGAATTATGCTCCGATTACGAATCTACGAAAACAATGTTATGAAAGTACGAATAAATCAATCTAACGAAAGTACGAATGTAACTAAATCTACGAAAATACGAATGCGTCCGAATTTCGAATAAACGAAAAGTAAACTAACGGAAAAACGAATCAACGAAAAAATAACTCTTACGAAAATACGAATCGTACCAAATACGAACACCGACGACTTACGAAATTACGAATCGTTACGAATCAACGGAAACAAACAGAAACTAAAAAAACAACAAACAAATGAACGAATGATTCGCTAAAAATTTTAACGAATAACGAATTATCGAAACAACGAAAATCCAAAATAACCAAATTAGAAACAACGAAACTACGAAAGAAGAAAATCCGAAAAACGAAAACAGGAACAACGAAAATCAAAATGAACGAAAAAATTCGTACATTCGTAACTTTTTTTTTTTTGTTGAATTGGTAATTTTCCGTGTCTCTTACAATGGCGCTGCTTAACGTGCTTCGAATGGATTGAACGAAAAAATTCGTACATTCGTACTTTTTTTTTTTTTTTTTGCGATTCGTAATTTTCCGTGTCTCTTACAATGGCGCTGCTTAACGTGCTTCGACTGGATTGAACGAAAAAATTTGTACATTCGTAACTTTTTTTTTTTTTTTTGCGATTCGTAATTTTCCGTGTCTCTTACAATGGCGCTGCTTAACGTGCTTCGACTGGATTGAACGAAAAAATTCGTACATTCGTAACTTTTTTTTTTTTTTTTCTTTGCAATTCGTAATTTTCCATGTCTCGCACGCTTAACGTGCTTCGACTGGATTGAACGAAAAAATTTGTACATTCGTTTTTTTTTTTTTTTTTTGCGATTCGTAATTTTCCGTGTCTCTTACAATGGCGCTGCTTAACGTGCTTCGACTGGATTGAACGAAAAAATTCGTACATTCGTAATTTTTTTTTTTTTTTTTTTTTTTTGCAATTCGTAATTTTCCGTGTCTCTTACAATGGCGCTGCTTAACGTGCTTCGACTGGATTGAACGAAAAAATTCGTACATTCGTAACTTTTTTTTTTTTTTTTTTTTTGCAATTCGTAATTTTCCGTGTCTCTTACAATGGCGCTGCTTAACGTGCTTCGAATGGATTAGACGAAAAAATTCGTACATTCTTAACTTTTTTTTTTTTTTTGCGATTCGTAATTTTCCGTGTCTCTTACAATGGCGCTGCTTAACGTGCTTCGAATGGATTGAACGAAAAAATTCGTACATTCGTAACTTTTTTTTTTTTTTTGCGATTCGTAATTTTCCGTGTCTCTTACAATGGCGCTGCTTAACGTGCTTCGAATGGATTGAACGAAAAAATTCGTACATTCGTACTTTTTTTTTTTTTTTCGATTCGTAATTTTCCGTGTCTCTTACAATGTAATAATAGCATACACATGACATAAAATCATGAATTATGCTCCGATTACGAATCTACGAAAACAATGTTATGAAAGTACGAATAAATCAATCTAACGAAAGTACGAATGTAACTAAATCTACGAAAATACGAATGCGTCCGAATTTCGAATAAACGAAAAGTAAACTAACGGAAAAACGAATCAACGAAAAAATAACTCTTACGAAAATACGAATCGTACCAAATACGAACACCGACGACTTACGAAATTACGAATCGTTACGAATCAACGGAAACAAACAGAAACTAAAAAAACAACAAACAAATGAACGAATGATTCGCTAAAAATTTTAACGAATAACGAATTATCGAAACAACGAAAATCCAAAATAACCAAATTAGAAACAACGAAACTACGAAAGAAGAAAATCCGAAAAACGAAAACAGGAACAACGAAAATCAAAATGAACGAAAAAATTCGTACATTCGTAACTTTTTTTTTTTGTTGAATTGGTAATTTTCCGTGTCTCTTACAATGGCGCTGCTTAACGTGCTTCGAATGGATTGAACGAAAAAATTCGTACATTCGTAACTTTTTTTTTTTTTTTGCGATTCGTAATTTTCCGTGTCTCTTACAATGGCGCTGCTTAACGTGCTTCGACTGGATTGAACGAAAAAATTTGTACATTCGTAACTTTTTTTTTTTTTTTTTGCGATTCGTCATTTTCCGTGTCTCTTACAATGGCGCTGCTTAACGTGCTTCGACTGGATTGAACGAAAAAATTCGTACATTCGTAACTTTTTTTTTTTTTTTTTTTTTGCAATTCGTAATTTTCCATGTCTCGCACGCTTAACGTGCTTCGACTGGATTGAACGAAAAAATTTGTACATTCGTAACTTTTTTTTTTTTTTGCGATTCGTAATTTTCCGTGTCTCTTACAATGGCGCTGCTTAACGTGCTTCGACTGGATTGAACGAAAAAAATTCGTACATTCGTAACTTTTTTTTTTTTTTTTTTTTTGCGATTCGTAATTTTCCGTGTCTCTTACAATGGCGCTGCTTAACGTGCTTCGACTGGATTGAACTAAAAAATTCGTACATTCGTAACTTTTTTTTTTTTTTTTTTTTTTGCAATTCGTAATTTTCCGTGTCTCTTACAATGGCGCTGCTTAACGTGCTTCGACTGGATTGAACGAAAAAATTCGTACATTCGTAACTTTTTTTTTTTTTTTTTTTTTTGCGATTCGTAATTTTCCGTGTGTCTCTTACAATGGCGCTGCTTAACGTGCTTCGAATGGATTGAACGAAAAAATTTGTACATTCGTAACTTTTTTTTTTTTTTGCGATTCGTAATTTTCCGTGTCTCTTACAATGGCGCTGCTTAACGTGCTTCGAATGGATTGAACGAAAAAATTTGTACATTCGTAGCTTTTTTTTTTCGATTCGTAATTTTCCGTGTCTCTTACAATGTAATAATAGCATACACATTACATAAAATTATGAATTATGCTCCGATTACCAATCTACGAAAACAATGTTACGAAAGTACGAATGTAGCTAAATCTACGACAATACGAATGCGTCGGAATAAACGAAAATGAAACTAACGGAAAAACGAATCAACGAAAAAATAACTCTTACGAAAATACGAATCGTTACGAATACGAACGCCGACGACTTACGAAATTACGAATCGTTACGAATCAACGGAAACGAAACGAAAATAAACAAATTCTTTCTATTGTGCACATGTCTAAATGACAAAAAAAAAAAAAGTACAGTACTTCTGGCCAACATAAAAATTGCCCTGGCTAGCCAAAAGGCCACATCCAAAGGAGTAGTACAAGATAAGAAAGAAGTGATGTGTCCCTGTATCCCTGTGAATGGATTTCCCCGTGTCCCTTTGTCTTCAGAACAGGTTCCCCCTTTGGAAGGTTTCTTCTCACATCCTCTTCCTATGACCATTCATTTCACTTTCAGGAGAAACAAGGGTCACCAGCACCAGATAGTGAGAGTGAATCTCCTCATAAGGGGTAAAGACAACAATAAAAACCACACAGAGGTCCTAACCCTTCCCCATGCTATCTAAAACAAATGTCTTGGCCTTACGTACACTTTAGGCTTCTTGTTGTGAGAACAGAATATATTGGGTTTCAACAATGCCATGGATTGTCTGAAATATGCCACTTTGGCCAACAGGCGGGCGAAGAGGCAGAGCTGTATTGGTAAAACTAGAGAGTAGAGAGAAACTAGAAACTAGAGAGTGCACAATAGAAAAATTTGTCTATTTTCGTTTTGTTTCTTTCGTTTCCGTTGATTCGTAACGATTCGTATTTTCGTAAGAGTTATTTTTTCGTTGATTCGTTTTTCCGTTAGTTTAATTTTCGTTTATTCGAAATTCCGACGCATTCGTATTTTCGTAGATTTAGTTACATTCGTACTTTCGTTAGATTGATTTATTCGTACTTTTGTAACATTGTTTTCGTAGATTCGTAATCGGAGCATAATTCATAATTTTATGTAATGTGTATGCTATTATTACATTGTAAGAGACACGGAAAATTACGAATCGCAAAAAAAAGTTACGAATGTACGAATTTTTTCGTTCAATCCATTCGAAGCACGTTAACCACTTCAGCCCCGGACCAATTGGCAGCCAAAGGACCAGGCCCCTTTTTGCGATTCGGCACTGCGTCACTTTAACTGAAAATTGCGCGGTCGTGCGACGTGGCTCCAAAACAAAATTGGCGTCCTTTTTTCCCCACAAATAGAGCTTTCTTTTGGTGGTATTTGATCGCCCCTGCGGTTTTTACTTTTTGCGCTATAAACAAAAATAGAGCGACAATTTTGAAAAAAATGCATTATTTTTTGCTTCTTGCTATAATAAATATCCCCAAAAAATATATAAAAAAACATTTTTTTTCCTCAGTTTAGGCCGATACGTATTCTTCTACATATTTTTGGTAAAAAAATCGCAATTAGCGATTATTGATTGGTTTGCGCAAAAGTTATAGCGTTTACAAAATAGGGGATAGTTTTATAGCATTTTTATTAATATTTTTTTTTTTACTAGTAATGGCGGCGATCAGTGATTTTTATTGTGACTGCGACATTATGGCGGACACATCGGACATTTTTGACAAATTTTTGACACATTTTTGGGACCATTGTCATTTATACAGAAATCAGTGCTATTTAAATGCACTGATTCCTGTATAAATGACAGTTGTAGTGAAGGGGTTAACCACTAGGGGGCGGGGAGGAGTTATGGGCTGTGACGTGTGTGTTTTTTTACATAGGGGGCGGGGCTGACGTCTGACGTCATTGAACGGCTTTCCCGATGACCGGGAACAGCCAATCAATGACAGGCAGAGTAGGAAGCGCGGGGAGAGGTTTGTTTACACAGACCTCTCCCCGTTCTTCAGCTCCGTAACCCGATCGTGGGACACCAACGGTGATCGGGTCCGCTGGTCCCGCGGCCGGGGTCACGGAGCTCCCGACCGGGTCAAGAGCGCGCCGCTGGCGGTGCGCGCGCGACCCACGGGCAGGCATTTAAAGGGCCACGTACAGGTACGTGGTTTTGCCTGCCCGTGCCATTCTGTAGACGTATATCTACATGAGGCAGTCGGGAAGCGGTTAAGCAGCGCCATTGTAAGAGACACGGAAAATTACGAATCGAAAAAAAAAGTTACGAATGTACGAATTTTTTCGTTCAATCCATTCGAAGCACGTTAAGCAGCGCCATTGTAAGAGACACGGAAAATTACCAATTCAACAAAAAAAAAAAAAAAGTTACGAATGTACGAATTTTTTTTTTCGTTCATTTTGATTTTCGTTGTTCCTGTTTTTTTTTTTTCGGATTTTCTTCTTTCGTAGTTTCTAATTTGGTTATTTCGGATTTTCGTTGTTTTTCGGATTCGTTCGATTCGAACATTCGTTCAAATTTTTAGCGAATCGTTCGTTCATTCGTACGATAACGAATGAACGAATATAACGAATTTTAACGAAAAAAAAAAAATAAACGAATTGCACATGTCTACTAGAGAGTACAGAAGAGCGTGAGAACCAATAAAAGCTAAATGAACCTTAGCCTTAGCTTCTGGAGGAAGCACCATTGAAAGCAATGAGAGGCTGCTGGCCCTCGCAGCTAGTCGCGCCCACCTACCTGTAATCCTTCATGAGAAGGGAGTTTAACAAGACTCGTGGCCACTCATTAAAATTAGAAGAAAAGAGGTTTAACCTTAAACTACGTAGAGGGTTCTTTACTATAAGAGCGGCAAGGATGTGGAATTCCCTTCCACAGGCGGTGGTCTCAGCGGGGAGCATCGATAGTTTCAAGAAACTATTAGATAAGCACCTGAACAACTGCAACATACAGGGATATACAATGTAATACTGACATATAACCACTTACCACTTACCGACCGCTCACTGTATATATACGTCATTTTTTTGAAGAGGGATATCTCGGTAACGGCAGCAGCTGCCACAACCGAGGTATCCCTCTTCACAGTGAGCGGTCCCCTTTCCGATAATGGTGGTCAACATTATCGGCGGCGGGAGAGGTGCCCCCCCCCCCCGCTCCCCGCCACTCTCACGTGCCTTCCGCCACTTACCGGAGCCATTGGCAGCGGCGGAGGCGATCGGGTCCGTTCTCCTCCTGTGTCTAGAGATGAGTGATGCTAAGATGGCTGCCACCCGTCTCTATACCATAGGAGGGCGGAAGCGACGTCAAAACATCACTTCCGCCCATACATCTTAAAGGGGAATTTCCAAATGTCATTTTTTTTAAATGACATTTTTTTTTTTTTTTGCATTGATGTCCAAATATGAGATCTGAGGACTTTTTGACCCCCCAGATCTCATATTATAAGAGGACCTGTCATGCTTTTTTCTATTACAAGGGATGTTTATACTCCTTGTAATAGGAATAAAAGTGAGCCAATTTTTTTTTTTTTTTAAAACAGTGTAAAAAATAATAAAATGAAGTAAAATAAATAAGAAAAAACAAAAAAATTTTTTTTAAAACACCCCGTCCCGACGAGCTTGCGCGCAGAAGCGAACGCATACGTGAGCAGCGCCCGCATATGAAAACGGTAGTCAAACCACACATGTTTGAGGTATCGCCGCGATCGGTAGAGCGAGAGCAATAATTCTAGCCATAGATCTCCTCTGTAACTCAAAAAATGCAACCTGTAGAATTTTTTAAATGTCGCTTATGGAGATTTTTCAGGGTAAAAGTTTGATGCCATTCCACGAGCGGGCGCAATTTTGAAGCGTGACATGTTGGGTATCAATTTACTCGGCGTAACATTATCTTTCACAATCCCAAAAAAATTGGGCTAAATACTGTTATTCAAAAAAGTGACTTTTTTCAAAAAAAAGTGCGTTTGTAAGACCGCTGCGCAAATACGGTGTGAAAAAAAGTATTGCAATGACCGCCATGTTATTCTCTAAAAAAAAAACTATATATAATGTTTGGGGGTTCTAAGTCATTTTCTAGCAAAAAAAACTGTTTTAAACATGTAAACACCTAAAATCCAAAACGAGGCTGGTCTGGAAGTGGACTTGATGGACTTGTGTCTTTTTTCAACCTCACCTACTATGTCACTATGATTACATGTGAATGATCAGCCAAGGACACAGAATTTTTTGTGTCCAGGGCCGAACACCCCCAGGTAATCGCACAATTAGCTGTGAGAGTCAGCAGCCTCCCATTGCTTTCAATGGGACTGCCTCCCGCAGCTAACCACTGGAACCCCCCCACTGATTTTTTAGCAGCTAACCGCTGGAACCCCCCCCCCCACTGATTTTCTTGCATCTGCTCGCTGTCTGCCAGAAACGAAGTTGTGAATGTGGCCTGAACACTGCAGATTGATAGCAAAGAAGTTTTTAATCAGTGTGCAGCTGTGGGCTTCCTCCCTCCCTCCTTTTGGATGATACTGTTTAGCCAAGGATCATGGGACATGTAGTCCTGAAGGAGCGCTGCAGAATACAAATGGATGGTGTTTGGACTTCAATAACTAGAGTTCCTGGCAAACAGGGGAGGAGAGCACAGAACTTTTCAGAGGCAAATCTGCATAGAGCGGGGCAAACCATGGCAGAGAACAGTCAGTGCCCACCTGTTGCTGGGGTCTGTGTGCACTGCTTTAGAGAGGACAGAGCCTGTGTGGGGATTGGGTGATTCCACTGTGTTCGCGGGAGCCTGAGGATTGAGTTGAGAGAGAGAGAGTCTGGGACTGAGACACTGACAGGTCTTCTCCTGAGCCAGGACCAGAGCTGCATAAACCTGTTGCTTACACCAATAAAATACTTAATCTTGTGAGGATCTGATTTCGAGGATCTGGATTTTCTGGGACAGAAGACTGCCAAGCGTATGGAAGAGGACTTGTTGCATGCCAGAAGTGGTGAGCTGAATTCTCTGTGGTTATCTCTACACTGACACAGTTAATGCAATAGAGACTGTTCCTTATTCAGCATCCCATCAGCCATCCAAATGACAGCTTCACGTGCACCACCTTACAGAAGGACCCCAGCGGTAGCCGGCTAATACTGACAGTTAGGTGCCAGGTACTTGTAGTCACCTCCAGGAGTACCCCTCTGACAGAAACACATACACTGAACCACTAATGGGGCTGTATGCAATGCGTGCACATGACAGGGGCGACTGGGCCGGGGGGGGCAATTGCCCACCACAGACATGCCTGAAGGCTTTCTAGTGAAGAGGAGTAAAAAGTTTATCTTACCGAGTGCGGGATGAGGACAAGAAGAGAACGCAGGGTGCCCCCCCCCCCCCTGCATTGACAGTGTAGGTCGTACCTGAGCAGTGGCTGGCTCTGTGCCCCACCGGAGGCTCTCCTCCCTTGGTCAGCCCTGATCAAGCCACCCCGGCTGCCCCCTGCTGGCCAGTTCAGGAACTCTGTGCAGGAGGCGCTATCCAGCCCAATCGGCCTGGTGAGCAGAAAATACCTGGGGTGGAGCTTCAGCCTGGGATGCTGAGCGGGAGGAGGCAGGGAAGGGGGAGAGCGGAAGGGGAGTCAATTTGCTGCAACCATGGCCCTCTGGGTTGTACTTGCCCATTGGGCCAAAAGTTGCCAGTCAGCCCCTGGCATACGAGGACCTTTATTTTTTTGGTATAGCTAATGCTTGCTGATACTTTGGATGTTGATTGGATTTGTTAAAGTGGTTGTAAACCCTTACAAACCACTTTGGCCTACAGGTAAGCCTAGATTAAGGCTTACCTGTAGGTCCAATAAATATCTCCTAAACCTACATGGTTTAGGAGATATTTAGAAAAAAAAGAGGCATCGCTGTCTACGACGCATGCGCCATAGACAGCGACGTGCAGGCACACTGCGCATGCCGAGATCACGGCGATATGCCGCTTTCCTGCGCATGCACAAAAGGGACGTCATCGCTGCTCCAGCGAATCACAACGCTGGAGCGGCGAGACCCAGAAGTCACTCCGGTATTGATGGCGCCAGAGGAGGTCGTGGATGAGGAGCGCTTCGGGGGCTTCGTTTTTTTTTTTGTGAGGAGGCTTTACTTCCTCTTTAAAGTTGGTTTGGCATTACTGTAATGTAGTAACTGCCACAATATAGGCCAGTGCTCACCCTATTTGGTTCAGTATTTTTAAACGTGTTGAATTGGCTGCCTACTGGATGGTTTGTGCTTTGTGTTTAACTTGTCTCATTACAAAATACTTACTCTATCCAACACTCAGCATACTGTCTGTGGCCTATATCCTTAATACTGATATACTAATGCTCAAGTTACACAGGTGTGAACAGCTTACAACACATAACCTGGTGTGTCGGTGGGGGCCGAGCAGTTTTAAGAGTCGTGGCAGAACAGAGGGACCCATCTTATAGGGTTGCCACCTCATCCCTTTAAAACCAAACACATTAATTCAAAGCTCTCAACTGTTCCTGATTTCGAGGGACTGTCCCTGATTTCGAGGGACTGTCCCTGATTTCCAGGGACTGTCCCTGATTTGGAGCAATGTCCCTCTGTCCCTCATTCCTCCTCATTTGTCCCTCATGTTGGTCTGATCTTTATAGATGTATATAAAATGTACTTTTTATCTATCAAAAAGTGTTTCCCGGAGCTAAACCTTTCATCCAATTTCCAAATTGCTGCATTTGTAAATTCTAAAAGCCAATATAAAGGAATAGTAGTGGTAAAAAAAGGACTTACGGGTTTAACCAATCTCGTTTTTTTGTACAATTCTCCTTTAAGGGGGTGTGGCAAGGGGTGTATCCTATGCCCGCCTTCTTTTGCTGATAGGTGTCCCTCATTCCCATTTCAAAAAGTTGGGAGGTGTGGCAATTACACAGGTTCTGTGGCTGATTAAAGTGGTTGTAAACCATTTACAACCACTTTAACCTACAGGTAACCCTAGATTAAGGCTTCCCTTTAGGCAGGGTTCGGACTGACCATTCGGCCACTCGGGCACTGCCCGAGGACCCTGGGCCACTAGGGGGCCCCGCCAGGGTTGCCAGCCTCAGTAAAACCAGGGACAGTATGTAAAAATCTGTGTTTTTTTTACATCTGTCTCTGAAATGTCCCTCACCGACATCCTTTTGGTCTAAAAATCCAGAGATTATAGCTGCCCCACCTCTCCAGTACCTTCTCAGCCAATAGAAACATGTCTGTGTATACTGTATGATTGTATACTGTGTGTGTGTATTCTGTGTGGCCCCATAATCTCTGATTGCCTGGGGGCCCCATATTCTCTTTTTGCCCAGGGGCCCCATAATCTCTTTTTGCCCAGGGGCCCCATAATCTCTTTTTGCCCAGGGGCCCCATAATCTCTTTTTGCCCAGGGGCCCCATGAGTTGTTAGTCAGCCCCGCCTGTAGGTGCTTTAAATATCTCCCAGACCTGCACGGTCTAGGAGACACTTGCAAATCGCCATAGGGCGATTTCTTTTGCACATGCGCCGAAGTTAGAAAGGGCACGCTGTGACGTTTCTAGCTCGGGTCATGCCGATAAAGGCGCGAGAGTGACGTCACGCAACGTCACGCAACTCCGGCCAGTCACAGAACCGGAGTGCGCGGCCCCAAAAGAGGGAAGAGCGGTGAAGAATGGACGCTCGCTACTAGCGAGGAAGACGGGGACATCTCGGGCTTCTCCTGCAGGTAAGTGTCACATAATTGGCTACTATGCGATGCGATGTATAGTAGCCCATTATGCTTTACCTTTGCAGGGAAACAAAGAGGAAGTAACACCCATCAGGGTTTACTTCCTCTTTAAGGTGGTAAGTAAACTCACTTGGTGTCTTATCTGTATTAAATTAGCCACAGAACCTGTGTAATTCATATGTGTTCGGGTTTAAAGGGATGAGGTGGCAACCCTACCATCTTCTCCAGCAATACAGGTGGAACCCCTATTAGAGGGGTGTCAGTATAGCTGAATATGTGAACGATACGGGTGACTAGGTGTCCCGGATTGCCCGGGACAGTCCCGCATTTTGTGGGTCTGTTTCCGGGCACCTTAATTCTAGGACAATGATGAGGTGGCAACCCTACCATCTTCTCCAGAAGCTCCTGCGGGGGGTAAGCAATACAGGTGGAACCCCTATCTGAGGGGTGTCAGTATAGCTGAATATGTGAACGATACGGGTGACCAGGTGTCCCGGATTGCCCGGGACAGTCCCGCATTTTGCAGGTCTGTTTCCCGGGCACCTTAATTCTAGGACAATAGTGTCCCGGAATAAAATGGACACAGCCACCGATCTGAGGCCCCCAGAAAAAGCCGCCACATCGCCGCTTTACTCACTGACAGTACTTGTCCGGGCCGGGAATGTCTGGAGAGGCACAATCCCGCCGCCTCTGCTTGTGTTTGGAGAAATCACAAATCCCGCAGGGCATGATAGAGCCAGCATTGGAACCAAGTAAAACGGGTTTTGGCCGGCCACGACTGTCAGTTAGACATGTGCAATTCGTTTTTTTTTTTTTTTTTTCGTTTTTCGTATTTTTTCGCTATTTTCGTTCGTTCGTTTTCGTACGAATGAACGAAACGTTCGAATCGTACGGATCCGAATAACGAATCGTTCGAATCGTACGAATCCGAATAACGAATCGTTCGAATCGTACGAATCCGATTAACGAATCATTCAAATCGAACGAATCCGAAAAACAACGAAAATCCGAAAAAAAATTATTAGAAACAACGAATGTACTAATGAAGAAAATCCGAAAAACGAAAACGAACAAAATTTTTTTTACATTCGTAACTTTTTTTTTTGTTGAATTGGTAATTTTCCGTGTCCCTTACAATGGTGCTGTTTAACGTGCTTCTAATGGATTGAACAAAAAAATTCGTACATTCGTAACTTTTTTTTAGATTCGTAACTTTTTTTTTCCGATTCGTAACTTTTTTTTTCGATTTGTAATTTTCCGTGTCTCTATTGAACAAAAAAATTCGTACATTTGTAACTTTTTTTTCGATTCGGACGTTTTTTTTTTCGATTTGGAACTTTTTTTTTCGATTCGTAAATTATTAAAATGTAATAGCATACACATTACATAAAATTATGAATTATGCTCCGATTACGAATCTACGAATGTTACGAATGTACGAATAAATACGAATGCGTCCGAAAATTAAACTAACCAAAAAACGAATCAACGAAAAAATAACTTACGAATGTACGAATCGTTACGAATCAACGGAAACGAAAAAAAAAAAAAAAAAAAACTATTTTTTTTTCGGAAACGAATAAAACGAAACGAAAAAAAAAAAAACGATTTTTTTTGTTGTGCACATGTCTACTGTCAGTGAGTAAAGTGGCGATGCGGCGGCCCTTTTTTGGGGGGGGGGGGGCGTGATCGGTGCTTCTGGGTAGAGCGTGCACCCGCCGCCCCGGCTGTGCTGTGATTCGTTTCAGCACAAGCTGATTTTTGGGAAGGGGGAGGGGCTCCCTAAAATGTCAGTTTGGAAATGTGGCCACCCCAGTGAAGGAGCCCTTATAATGGAAAAGTGACGCACGTAGGTGGCACTGGATGGTTTTGTGTCTTTTTCCAAACCTCATCTACTATGTAATAATTCAGCAGTACGAGAGAAACTCCAACTTATAATGACTCTGGAAAGTGACAAAAGAAATCTGAGATTAAACGTGAGAAATATACGACGTCGGTGGATAATTCCGCCCACCAGCGCCAACCCAAAACCCATATTCAGGTATTTGATGGGCTTAACATATTTTTCGTAGACGGAAATCTCCACCTTCGGGCACATTCCTCCAACTGGCAACCTATTCCATGGAGCCAATCACGGGGGGGGGCACATAGGTGGCATGGCACCGAGCTGGCGCCTAATCTCCAAGATTGCAATTCATCCGTCGTCGCCTTGTAATCTGCTTCTCCATGCAGCGGAGCTGTGAGGTTTACAAGGCAGAATGAGCGAGTGTGCGGGGGATGAGCTTAACTCGGGAATTACAAAACAGAAAAGACGCTCAGACAACCCCCGACACCGCAGAATGGAGCCCATTAACTGACACCATTGTCATACGCTTTTAACTTTCCTTTTTTTTTTTTTTCTCTGGTTAGTGTGAGTGGTGGAGGACTTGGCAGCCGAGCGGAGAGGTTGAAGCTTTTGTGTAACAAGCTATTAAAACTGTTGAGTGGCGAGGTAGTCTGTCAGGATTTAAAGTCTGAGCAACCTCATATCACCCCGAGGAGGGAGCTGGCAGGGCGCCCACTTTGTGCATTAACAAGGACGAGGGCCCCTTCCATTGACTTCCATTGTAGTATAACGTTCGGCTGTGCTGGCCCTCCGCATCCTCCACTTACATAGTCAACAAGTCTAACAGATTTCTGCAAACAAATGATCCCCCTCCACCAAAAGATCACCCTCCACCAAAAGATCACCCTCCACCAAACGATCCCCCCTCCACCAAAAGATCCCCCCTCCAACAAAAGATCCCCCTCCAAAAAATGATCCCCCTCCAACAAATGACCCCCCCTCCAACAAAAGATCCCCCTCCAACAAATGATCCCCCTCCAACAAATGATCCCCCTCCAACAAATGATCTCCCTCCAACAAATGATCCCCCTCCACCATAAGATCCCCCTCCAACAGATGATCTCCCTCCACCAAAAGATCCCCCTCTAACAAATGACCCCCTCCAACAAATGATCGCCCTCCAACAAAGGATCCCAATCCAACAAATGATTCCCCTCCAACAAATGATCCCCCCCTCCACCAAATGATCTCCCTCCAACAAATGATCCCAATCCAACAAAGGATCCCAATCCAACAAATGATTCCCCTCCAACAAAAGATCCCACTCCAAAAAATTATCCCACTCCAGCAACGGATCCCCCTCAAACAAATGATCGCCCTCCAACAAATGATCCCCCTCCACCAAACGATCCCTTCTCCACCAAAATATCCCCCTCCAACAAATGATCCGACTCCACCAAAAGATCCCCACTCCACCAAATGATCCCCCTCTGCCAATAGATCCCCCTCCAAGAAATGATCCGACTCCACCAAAAGATCCCCACTCCAACAAATTATCCCAGTCCATCAACTTATCCCACTCCAAGAAATGATCCCAATCTAACAAATGATCCCACTTCAACAAATTATCCCCCTCCAACAAATGTTTCCCTCCAACAAAGGATCCCACTCCAAAAAATGACCCCCCCTTCAACAAATGATCCCCCTCTACCAAAAGATCCCCCTCCAACAAATAATCCCACTCCAGCAATGGATCCCCCTCCAACAAATGATCGCCCTCCAACAAATGATCCCCCTCCAAAAAATGATCCCCCCTCCAACAAATGATCCCACTCCACCAAAATATCCCCCCTCCAACAAAAGGTCCCCCTCTAACAAATGAGCCCACTCCACCAAAATATCCCCCCTCCAACAAAAGGTCCCCCTCTAACAAATGAGCCCACTCCAGCAATGGATCCCCCTACAACAAATGATCCCACTCCAGCAATGGATCCCCCTACAACAAATGATCCCCCTCCCACAAATGATCTCCCTCCAACAAATGATCCCACTCCAGCAATGGATCCCCCTACAACAAATGATCCCCCTCCAACAAATGATCTCCCTCCAACAAATGATCCCACTCCAGCAATGGATCCCCCCTCCACCAAAAGATCCCAGTCCATCACCTGATCCCCCTCCAAGAAATGATCCCACTCCAACAAATGATCCCCAGGACATGAAAGTGAAGTCATCAAACCCACAACAATCAGAACATTTATAAAACAAATACACAAAACAGCAAACTTTTTGGAAGCCCCCGTTTACAGACAGTCATATGGGGAGTGGAGAGGGAAGTTGGGCGATGTGACATAGTAATATACCAGTAGTATATTGTTAGTATATTAGTAACATATCAGTAATATGTCAATAGAACACGGGTAGTATATCAGTATTGTCCATAATATGCTAGTTGTTTGTTAATAGTATCAGTAGAATATCAGTAGTATATTATTAGTATATTAGAAGTACATCTTTAGTATATCAGTACTGTCAATAGTATATTAGTAGTATCAGTAGCATATATGTGGAAGCACCTGTTTACAGACGCGTAGGGAATGGAGAGGGAAGTTGGGTGATATGACATAGTAATATATCCATAGTATATTGTTAATATATGTGTAATATATCAATAATATAGTAGTATATTAGTAGTATACCATTAGTACATCAGTAGTTTATCAGTAGTGTCAACTGTATACTAGTATATTAATAGTATCAGTAGTATATTAGTAGTATATCGGTAGTATCAGTAGCATATCAGTAGTATATTATTATATCAGTAGAATCAGTAGTATTTTAGTAGTATATCAGTAGCGTATAAAAAGGATATCAGTGGTACGTCAGTAGAAGATCAGTAGTGTCAATGGTATATTAGTTGTATATTAGTAGTATATCAGTAACACATCAGTAGTATATTAGTAGTATATCAGAAGTGTCAATAGTATATCAGTAATGTCAATAATATATCAGCAATATATTAGTAGTATGTCAGTAACACATCAGTAGCATTTTATTAGTATATCAATAGTATCGGTAGTATATAAGCAGTATGTCAGCAATATATTAGTATTATATCAGTAGTGTCAATAGTATATCAGTAATACATCAGTAGTATATCAGTAATACATCAGTAGCATCAGTAGTATATCAGTAATACATCAGTAGTATATCAGTAATACATCAGTAGCATCAGTAGTATATCAGTAATACATTACTAGTATATCATTATTACGTTACTTGTATATCAGTAGTATATCAGTAATACATCAGTAGTATATCAGTAATACATCAGTAGCATCAGTAGTATATCAGTAATACATTACTAGTATATCATTATTACGTTACTTGTATATCAGTAGTATATCAGTAATACATTAGTAGTATATTAGTAATAAATCAGTAGTATATCAGTAATACATTAGTAGTATATTAGTAATAAATCAGTAGAATATCAGTAATACATCAGTAAATTAACTCTCGGTTGCAATTGCCGGCCGGCTATTTAAAAAATAAAGAAAAAAACAGTAGGCATTCGGTGGTTAGCCTTCGTCAGGGGTGGAACTTCAGTAGTATATCAGTAGTATATCAGTAATACATCAGTAGTATAGCAGTAGTATATCAGTAATACATTAGTAGTATATCAGTAATAAATCAGTAGTATATCAGTAATACATCAGTAGTATATCAGTAGTACATCAGTAGTATATCAGTAATAAATCAGTAGTATATCAGTAATAAATCAGTAGTATATCAGTAATACATCAGTAGTATATCAGTAGTATATCAGTAGTACATCAGTAGTACATCAGTAGTATATCAGTAATAAATCAGTAGTATATCAGTAGTATATCAGTAATAAATCAGTAGTATATCAGTAATACATCCGTAGTACATCAGTAGTACATCAGTAATACATTAGTAGTATATCAGTAATAAATCAGTAGTATATCAGTAATACATCAGTAGTATATCAGTAGTACATCAGTAATACATCAGTAATAAATCAGTAGTATATCAGTAATAAATCAGTAGTATATCAGTAATACATCAGTAGTATATCAGTAGTATATCAGTAGTACATCAGTAGTACATCAGTAGTATATCAGTAATAAATCAGTAGTATATCAGTAGTATATCAGTAATAAATCAGTAGTATATCAGTAATACATCCGTAGTACATCAGTAGTACATCAGTAATACATTAGTAGTATATCAGTAATACATCAGTAGCATCAGTAGTACATCAGTAGTATATCAGTAATACATTAGTAGTATATCAGTAATAAATCAGTAGTATATCAGTAATACATCAGTAGTATATCAGTAGTACATCAGTAGTACATCAGTAGTATATCAGTAATAAATCAGTAGTATATCAGTAGTATATCAGTAATAAATCAGTAGTATATCAGTAATAAATCAGTAGTATATCAGTAATACATCAGTAGTATATCAGTAGTATATCAGTAATAAATCAGTAGTATATCAGTAATAAATCAGTAGTATATCAGTAATACATCAGTAGTATATCAGTAGTATATCAGTAGTATATCAGTAGTACATCAGTAGTATATCAGTAATAAATCAGTAGTATATCAGTAGTATATCAGTAATAAATCAGTAGTATATCAGTAATACATCAGTAGTATATCAGTAGTATATCAGTAGTATATCAGTAATAAATCAGTAGTATATCAGTAATAAATCAGTAGTATATCAGTAATAAATCAGTAGTATATCAGTAATACATCAGTAAATTAACTCTCGGTTGCAATTGCCAGCCGGCTATTTAAAAAAATAAAGAAAAAAACAGAGTAGGCATTCGGTGGTTGGCCTTCGTCAGGGGAGGAACTTTTTTTTTTTTTTTTTACGGTGCAGCGTACCCCATACTCATTGGGGTATTTTCTATTGCCGGTAATGTTTTTTTTTGTCATTCAGCTGTCAGCAGGGAAACCCGTTGACAGCTGATGACTCATCCGTTATTAAGGACGTGTCGGCCGGCTTCCCAACCCCACTCCTTAATAACCAGCTATTCACTGTACCCCAATCAGGGCTTAGAATGCACTGTGCAGTGCATGGTGCATTGTGGGGCGCTCAGCAGGCGAACATCCCGCCGAGCGTCCAGCAGTAGATCAGTAGTGTAAATAGTAAATAGTATACTATATGTATATTAGTAGTATCATTATTATATCATTAACACATAATAATAGAACAGTACCTTGAAAAAGTATTCATACCCCTTGAAATTCTCCACATAAAGCGACGCAGTGCTGAATCGCAAAAAGTGCTCTGGTCTTTGGCCAGCAAAATGGTCCGGGGCTGAAGTGGTTAAAGAGGGCCTTCACCCTAAACTAAGTCTCATATTGCTCTGCCTCTCCTCCTAAAGCATTTTTTTTTCTCATTTAGGCCAGAATGAGGTTTTGTCACTCTGCGTCCCCCTAGGCGCCGAGACCTGAGGCACATCAGGTTTCCCCAGCACATTTGCACATGTGCAACTTCTCCCGTGAATCCACAAAGAAAGGTATTCTGGAAGGCTAAACGTTGCCGTCTTTGCCGGATTTTTCCTGCACGTGCTGAAATGTGCCAAAACCAGGGGCGGACTGACCATTCGGCCACCAGGGCACTTCCCGAGGGCCCCGGGCCACTAGGGGGCCCCATCAGGGTTTCCAGCCTCAGTAAAACCAGGGACAGTATGTAAAAATCTGTGTTTCTTTTACATCTGTCTCTGAAATGTCCCTTACCGACATCCTTTTGGTCTAAAAATCCCGAGATTATAGCTGCCCCACCTCTCCAGTACCTTCTCAGCCAATAGAAACATGTCTGTGTATACTGTGTGTACATGTATGTGTATACTGTGGGATTGTATACTGTGTGTGTGTGTATACTGTGGGATTGTATACTGTGTGTGTGTGTGTATACTGTGTGGCCCCATAATCTCTGATTGCCTGGGGGCCCCATAATCTCCTATTGCCCGGGGGCCCCATGAGTTGTCAGTCCGCCCCTGGCCCAAAACCCAGGTGGCTGGGTGGAGCCCTTTATCACATTTGCACATGTGTCATAATGGTGGCACCAGAGGAGGGTGGGCGGAGATACCAATAAGGGGACTGAAGTTCCTTGTTCCTCATCCCTTGTAGTGGATAAATATAAGTCCTCTACTTTTATTTATTTTTTATATATATATTTTTGTGTGTTTGATTGATGGACACCACAGCACCACATAAAGCGTGGAGGAAGGTCGTGTCTTAATCTTTTATGGCTCTCGGGTTATTAGGCCAAGTAACGTTTATTGGAGCTCTTTAACCCTCATGTAGGCCTTCCTGCTCGTCCTCAGATGCTTCTCTATGGGTTGTAGCCATAAGAAAAGACCTCAGCGGGTGAATCATGGAGTGAATCATCTTAGAGCTGCCACGCCTGAGCCTCCCACTAATTCCTGATATGCACCAAGACATATATACACACACATATCCTCAACACCTCTCTGACAGCGGCCGCGCATTCTTCTCTGCTGACTACCAAAGATAAGGCTCATCCCCATCCTGTGTGGGCCAAATCCATTAGAATTCCTGGGCCTGATTTCCTGAAGAACTGCTAAATAATGTATCCACTCCATCTGCCTCCTCCCCGCCGCCGACCTCTGACCCCTCCAAGAACATAAAAAGGAACAAGGAGGCTGACATATGAGATTTCAGGAGAAATCAAGTTGTTTTATTTCTTCAGCTCTCCTCTCACTTGTCTTCTTCTAGAGGCCTCCAGATCATCCAGATATTGTTACCGCAACTCAATGGATGTAAAGCTGAACTCCGAGAATTCGACAAAATCTACCCTATCCAGTGGGGGGCCCTCTACAATGTAAGGGTTAATATTTGTTTAGTCTAAGGGTGCAAGGGTAAGGTGTAATACCTTGATCCTAGCTATGGCAGACACCCTCCATCCATGTGACTGGACCACCTCTCTAAGACATGACATGTGAAGGACCTAACCCACAGTCCCTTAAGCCACCCATTAAACATAATATCTAACCCCTCCAAATCCCCTCACAATTGACATGACAAGATTTTGGAGTAAATGGCCTTGACGGCCCTTTATTAACAATTACCTTAAAATTAAATAAAAAACATTTTAAATAACTCTTAACCAACTTTATGTACTTTTGGGGTCTTCTCGGGGAACCCCACCCCACTGGTCACTGCGCCAAACTTCTTTAAACTTTAGGCCTCCGGTCGCAAGCCCCCGGACCCGGAGACAGTACTCAACTTTCGCAGTGACCTACCTTTAACCCCTTCCCGGTTAACCCCTCGTTAACCGGAAGGTACCTGATAACCCCCATCCACAGATGGGTACCAACCATGTTAACCCCCATCCACAGATGGGTACCAACCATGTTAACCCCCACAGATGGGTACCAACCATGTTAACCCCCATCCCACAGATGGGTACCAACCATGTTAACCCCCCATCCCACAGATGGGTACCAACCATGTTAACCCCCATCCCACAGATGGGTACCAACCATGTTAACCCCCATCCCACAGATGGGTACCAACCATGTTAACACCATCCCACAGATGGGTACCAACCATGTTAACCCCATACCACAGATGGGTACCAACCATGTTAACCCCCATCCCACAGATGGGTACCAACCATGTTAACCCCCATCCCACAGATGGGTACCAACCATGTTAACCCCCATCCCACAGATGGGTACCAACCATGTTAACCCCATCCTACAGATGGGTAACAACCATGTTAACCCCATCCCACAGATGGGTACCAACCATGTTAACCCCCATCCCACAGATGGGTACCAACCATGTTAACCCCCATCCCACAGATGGGTACCAACCATGTTAACCCCCATCCCACAGATGGGTACCAACCATGTTAACCCCCATCCCACAGATGGGTACCAACCATGTTATATATGTATATAACTACCATATTCTCTTCCTCCAAAGACCCAACCACTGCCCGGGCTGTCCTTACAGCCCCTATTATAATTGACCATACTCGGGAGGGTGGGTGGGAATCTTCACCTCCGTCGCTCACTGGTGACCTCACTCTCCTTTCTTCTTCCTAACTTCCTAACCGAGAGCCTCCCCTGCTTCGACCCCTCCCCTTTTCTTAAAGGGGACAACTTTTTTCTCCACAAGCATGACTGTGCTGTCCACACCTGTCATGCAGTCCCTACACCAATGCTTTTCTCTCCTTCTGCTCCGGGACTCTCTCTCTCAGGCGACGTTGCATGCTCGCCTCCTCCACTTACAACGAAGGGGTAATCTACCCTATCCAGTGGGGTCCCTCTACAATACAAGGGTTATCACTTGTTTTGTCTAGGGGTGAAGAGGTAAGGTGTAATACTTACCTTAATCCCCTGGCAGGCTCCCAACATCCATGCGACTGGCCTGCCTCTCTAAGACACTCTTAGCCGAGGTTGAATGCTCGCTTCCTTCCACTTACAATGCCGGGGTCATCTACCCTATCCAGTGGGGCCCCTGCATAATGCAAGGGTTGAAACTTGTTAAGTCTAAGGGTGCAGGGGTAAGGTGTAATGCTTATCTTAACCACTTGTCTGCCAAGGTACGTTTTTATCCCTCCTGGAGTCCTGTGGCTAATGACCCCCCGAAGTGACATGTATTACATCACATCCAGGGTAACAGCTGCCATTCCTCGACTAGTGGTTGCAGCTATTCAAGCCCAATCTGGGCTCAAATAGCTGCCTTGGCTGGGGCTAGGATAAGTTGTACACCTTCCTGCACCCCTCAAACTGAACAAACATATCCTTACAGTGCAGGGGGGGGGGGGGTTGGTGGCCTCTGAAACATCCAGATATTAATAACTCTTTCAACTCAATGGTTGCTTCCTTGGATTTAAAGCTGAAATCCAAGATTTAGACAAAATCTACCCTATGCTATGGGGTCCCTCGAAAATGCAAGGGTTGAATACTTGTTTAGTCTAGGGGTGCAGGGGTAAGGTGTAATACTTACCTAAATCCTGGCTCCAACAGGCTCCCTCTATCCATGTGACTGGACCACCTCTCTAAGGCTCTCTCAGCCAAGATTGGATGCTTGCCTCCTCCCTTTACAACGCAGGGGTAATCTACCCCATCCAGTGGGGTCCCTCTACAATACAAGGGTTAATATTTATTTAGTCTAGGGGTGAAGCGGTAAGGTGTAATACTTACCTTAATGCTAGCTCTGGCAGGGTCCCTCCATCTGTGTGACTGGCCTGCCTCTCTAAGGCACTCTTAGCCGAGGTTGCATGCTCACCTCCTCCCCTTACAATGCCGGGGTAATCTACCCTATCCAGTGGGTATTAATACTTGTTTAGTCTAAGGGTGCAGGGGTAAGGTGTATTACTTACCTTTACCACTTGTCTGCCAAGGTATGTTTTTATCCCTCCTGGAGTCCTGTGGGTAATGACCCCCCTGAAACAACATGTATTACATCACATCCAGGGTCACAGCTGCCATTCCTCGGCTAGTACAGCCGAGGTTGCAGCTATTCAAGCGCAATCTGGGCTTGAATAGCTGCTCTGGAGGGCAGGGAAGACATTGGGGATCTAATAGACTATCTAAAGTGTTTTAGGGCTCGTTCACACTTGCTCAAAATACTGACGCGTTTATAGCCTTAATGCACGTTAAAAGGTGCAGTTGATAAGCATTTAATGAGCATTAAAAACGTTCCCCCCAAACGTCCTGTGCGTGTTCACAATCGGTTTTGGTTAGTTAAAACTGTACCACAAATGCCTGCAATAGTTGGTTGTTAAGGAGCGGGCCGGGATGCTGGCCGCCGAGTCCTTAACAACCGATGATTTACAAGCTCCCCGCTGACTGCTGAATGTAAAAAACATAATTTCAGGCAATACAAAAATTGGCGAAAAAACGGCGTGGGTCTAGTATGGATTTTGAGGGGAACCCCACGCCAAAACTAAAAAAAAATATGGCGTGGCCCCCCCAAAATCCATACCAGACCCTTATCTGAGCATGCAGCCTGGCAGGTCAGGAAAGGGAGGGGAGGAGCAAGCGTCCCCCCCTCCTGAACCATACCAGGCCACATGCCCTCAACATGGGGGGGGAGCTCTGCCCCCACCCCAACGAAACCTTGTACCCATGTTGATGGGGACAAGGGCCTTATCCCCACAACCCTGGGCTGTGGTTGTCGGGATCTGCGGGCGGGGGGGGGGGATTATCGAAATCTGGAAGCCCCCCAGATCCCAGACCCTCCCCTATGTGAATGAGTATGGGGTACACTGCACCCCTACTCATTCACCATAAAAAGTGTAAAAAAGAGATAAAGACACATTCTTTACAATTCCTTTATTAAAAATAAAAAAACAATGTCCCCTGATGTAGATCCATTGTCAATCATGATGCCCACTGCACCGCCGACCCCCAAAAAAACAAACTCAGCTGCCCCGAAGGCTCCCGCGCATCTGCCTGCTCCGCCTCACATTTCCTAAATTGCTAAGGGGCAGGGCCACCTGCGACACCACCTGATGGCACCACCCCCTTGTGACGTCACCGGCGCAGCATGCACTAGTCAATGATGTCACAAGGGGGGCCCCCCTGCCCCAAAGCACCCCCCATCTTGAGGGAATGTGGCCTGGTATGGTTCAGGAGGGGGAGCCGCTCGCTCATCTTCTCTGACCTGCTGACCTGCCGGGATGCATGCTTGGATTAGGGTCTGGTATGGATTTTGGGGGGGACCCCACAACATCTTTTTTTTCTAATTTTAGCGAGGGGTTCCCCTCAAAATCCATACCAGACCCTAAGGTCCTGGTATAGATTGGGGGGACCCCCAAGTATTTTTTTACATTCAGCTGTCAGCGGGGAAGCCAATTTTAGGCTATCCCCTGTGGAAGGTCCTGGGAGAGGTGTACCCATGGAGGAGGTGACTGCAGAGATCCTATCTCAGTGAGCACTAATGACCCCGGGTGGAGAGATATTGTTTAGGGAAAAAGAGTGCTGCATGATGCTTTCACATATGACTACTGCAGACCGTCCACTGAATGTGATGTACTGTGACCCCAGAGAGTATCACTATATCTGATCTCCCCAGGACTCTGCATTCACTATATCTGTCTCCCCAGGACTCTGCATTCACTATATCTGTCTCCCCAGGACTCTGCATTCACTATATCTGATCTCCCCAGGACTCTGCATTCACTATATCTGATCTCCCCAGGACTCTGCATTCACTATATCTGTCTCCCCAGGACTCTGCATTCACTATATCTGGTCTCCCCAGGACTCTGCATTCACTATATATCTGATCTCCCCAGGACTCTGCATTCACTATATCTGATCTCCCCAGGACTCTGCATTCACTATATCTGATCTCCCCAGGACTCTGCATTCACTATATCTGTCTCCCCAGGACTCTGCATTCACTATATCTGTCTCCCCAGGACTCTGCATTCACTATATCTGATCTCCCCAGGACTCTGCATTCACTATATCTGATCTCCCCAGGACTCTGCATTCACTATATCTGTCTCCCCAGGACTCTGCATTCACTATATCTCTCCCCAGGACTCTGCATTCACTCCCCAGGACTCTGCATTCACTATATCTGGTCTCCCCAGGACTCTGCATTCACTATATCTGATCTCCCCAGGACTCTGCATTCACTATATCTGAGCTCCCCAGGACTCTGCAGTCACTATATCTGATCTCCCAGGACTCTGCATTCACTATATCTGGTTTCTCCAGGACTCTGCATTCACTATATCTGATCGCCCCAGGACTCTGCATTCACTATATCTGATCTCCCCAGGACTCTGCATTCACTATATCTGATCTCCCCAGACCTTCTCCCCAGGACTCTGCATTCAGTATATCTGGTCTCCCCAGGACTCTGCATTCACTATATCTGATCTCCCCAGGACTCTGCATTCACTATATCTGTTCTCCCCAGGACTCTGCATTCACTATATCTGTCTCCCCAGGACTCTGCATTCACTATATCTGGTCTCCCCAGGACTCTGCATTCACTATATATCTGATCTCCCCAGGACTCTGCATTCACTATATCTGATCTCCCCAGGACTCTGCATTCACTATATCTGATCTCCCCAGGACTCTGCATTCACTATATCTGATCTCCCCAGGACTCTGCATTCACTATATCTGGTCTCCCCAGGACTCTGCATTCACTATATCTGGTCTCCCCAGGACTCTGCATTCACTATATCTGATCTCCCCAGGACTCTGCATTCACTATATCTGATCTCCCCAGGACTCTGCATTCACTATATCTGATCTCCCCAGGACTCTGCATTCACTATATCTGGTCTCCCCAGGACTCTGCATTCACTATATCTGATCTCCCCAGGACTCTGCATTCACTATATCTGATCTCCCAGGACTCTGCATTCACTATATCTGATCTCCCCAGGACTCTGCATTCACTATATCTGATCTCCCCAGGACTCTGCATTCACTATATCTGATCTCCCCAGGACTCTGCATTCACTATATCTGATCTCCCCAGGACTCTGCATTCACTATATCTGATCTCCCCAGGACTCTGCATTCACTATATCTGATCTCCCCAGGACTCTGCATTCACTATATCTGATCTCTCCCCAGGACTCTGCATTCACTATATCTGATCTCCCCAGGACTCTGCATTCACTATATCTGATCTCCCCAGGACTCTGCATTCACTATATCTGATCTCCCCAGGACTCTGCATTCACTATATCTGATCTCCCCAGGACTCTGCATTCACTATATCTGATCTCCCCAGGACTCTGCATTCACTATATCTGATCTCCCCAGGACTCTGCATTCACTATATCTGATCTCCCCAGGACTCTGCATTCACTATATCTGATCTCCCCAGGACTCTGCATTCACTATATCTGATCTCCCCAGGACTCTGCATTCACTATATGATCTCCCCAGGACTCTGCATTCACTATATCTGATCTCCCCAGGACTCTGCATTCACTATATCTGATCTCCCCAGGACTCTGCATTCACTATATCTGATCTCCCCAGGACTCTGCATTCACTATATCTGATCTCCCCAGGACTCTGCATTCACTATATCTGATCTCCCCAGGACTCTGCATTCACTATATCTGTCTCCCCAGGACTCTGCATTCACTATATCTGATCTCCCCAGGACTCTGCATTCACTATATCTGATCTCCCCAGGACTCTGCATTCACTATATCTGATCTCCCCAGGACTCTGCATTCACTATATCTGATCTCCCCAGGACTCTGCATTCACTATATCTGATCTCCCCAGGACTCTGCATTCACTATATCTGATCTCCCCAGGACTCTGCATTCACTATATCTGATCTCCCCAGGACTCTGCATTCACTATATCTGATCTCCCCAGGACTCTGCATTCACTATATCTGATCTCCCCAGGACTCTGCATTCACTATATCTGATCTCCCCAGGACTCTGCATTCACTATATCTGATCTCCCCAGGACTCTGCATTCACTATATCTGATCTCCCCAGGACTCTGCATTCACTATATCTGATCTCCCCAGGACTCTGCATTCACTATATCTCCCCAGGACTCTGCATTCACTATATCTGATCTCCCCAGGACTCTGCATTCACTATATCTGATCTCCCCAGGACTCTGCATTCACTATATCTGATCTCCCAGGACTCTGCATTCACTATATCTGATCTCCCCAGGACTCTGCATTCACAATATCTGATCTCCCCAGGACTCTGCATTCACTATATATCTGATCTCCCCAGGACTCTGCATTCACTATATCTGATCTCCCCAGGACTCTGCATTCACTATATCTGATCTCCCCAGGACTCTGCATTCACTATATCTGATCTCCCCAGGACTCTGCATTCACTATATCTGATCTCCCAGGACTCTGCATTCACTATATCTGATCTCCCCAGGACTCTGCATTCACTATATCTGATCTCCCCAGGACTCTGCATTCACTATATCTGATCTCCCCAGGACTCTGCATTCACTATATCTGTCTCCCCAGGACTCTGCATTCACTATATCTGATCTCCCCAGGACTCTGCATTCACTATATATCTGATCTCCCCAGGACTCTGCATTCACTATATCTGATCTCCCCAGGACTCTGCATTCACTATATCTGATCTCCCCAGGACTCTGCATTCACTATATCTGATCTCCCCAGGACTCTGCATTCACTATATCTGTTCTCCCCAGGACTCTGCATTCACTATATCTGATCTCCCCAGGACTCTGCATTCACTATATCTGATCTCCCAGGACTCTGCATTCACTATATCTGATCTCCCCAGGACTCTGCATTCACTATATCTGATCTCCCCAGGACTCTGCATTCACTATATCTGATCTCCCCAGGACTCTGCATTCACTATATCTGATCTCCCCAGGACTCTGCATTCACTATATCTGATCTCCCAGGACTCTGCATTCACTATATCTGATCTCCCTGGACTCTGCATTCACTATATCTGATCTCCCCAGGACTCTGCATTCACTATATCTGATCTCCCCAGGACTCTGCATTCACTATATCTGATCTCCCCAGGACTCTCTGCATTCACTATATCTGATCTCCCCAGGACTCTGCATTCACTATATCTGATCTCCCCAGGACTCTGCATTCACTATATCTGATCTCCCCAGGACTCTGCATTCACTATATCTGATCTCCCCAGGACTCTGCATTCACTATATCTGATCTCCCCAGGACTCTGCATTCACTATATCTGATCTCCCCAGGACTCTGCATTCACTATATCTGATCTCCCCAGGACTCTGCATTCACTATATCTGATCTCCCCAGGACTCTGCATTCACTATATCTGATCTCCCCAGGACTCTGCATTCACTATATCTGATCTCCCCAGGACTCTGCATTCACTATATCTGATCTCCCCAGGACTCTGCATTCACTATATCTGATCTCCCCAGGACTCTGCATTCACTATATCTGATCTCCCCAGGACTCTGCATTCACTATATCTGATCTCCCCAGGACTCTGCATTCACTATATCTGATCTCCCCAGGACTCTGCATTCACTATATCTGATCTCCCCAGGACTCTGCATTCACTATATCTGATCTCCCCAGGACTCTCTGCATTCACTATATCTGATCTCCCCAGGACTCTGCATTCACTATATCTGATCTCCCCAGGACTCTGCATTCACTATATCTGATCTCCCCAGGACTCTGCATTCACTATATCTGATCTCCCCAGGACTCTGCATTCACTATATCTGATCTCCCCAGGACTCTGCATTCACTATATCTGATCTCCCCAGGACTCTGCATTCACTATATCTGATCTCCCCAGGACTCTGCATTCACTATATCTGATCTCCCCAGGACTCTGCATTCACTATATCTGATCTCCCCAGGACTCTGCATTCACTATATCTGATCTCCCAGGACTCTGCATTCACTATATCTGATCTCCCCAGGACTCTGCATTCACTATATCTGATCTCCCCAGGACTCTGCATTCACTATATCTGATCTCCCCAGGACTCTGCATTCACTATATCTGATCTCCCCAGGACTCTGCATTCACTATATCTGATCTCTCCCCAGGACTCTGCATTCACTATATCTGATCTCCCCAGGACTCTGCATTCACTATATATCTGATCTCCCCAGGACTCTGCATTCACTATATCTGATCTCCCCAGGACTCTGCATTCACTATATCTGATCTCCCCAGGACTCTGCATTCACTATATCTGATCTCCCCAGGACTCTGCATTCACTATATCTGATCTCCCCAGGACTCTGCATTCACTATATCTGATCTCCCCAGGACTCTGCATTCACTATATCTGATCTCCCCAGGACTCTGCATTCACTATATCTGATCTCCCCAGGACTCTGCATTCACTATATCTGATCTCCCCAGGACTCTGCATTCACTATATCTGATCTCCCCAGGACTCTGCATTCACTATATCTGATCTCCCCAGGACTCTGCATTCACTATATCTGATCTCCCCAGGACTCTGCATTCACTATATCTGATCTCCCCAGGACTCTGCATTCACTATATCTGATCTCCCCAGGACTCTGCATTCACTATATCTGATCTCCCCAGGACTCTGCATTCACTATATCTGATCTCCCCAGGACTCTGCATTCACTATATCTGATCTCCCCAGGACTCTGCATTCACTATATCTGATCTCCCCAGGACTCTGCATTCACTATATCTGATCTCCCCAGGACTCTGCATTCACTATATCTGATCTCCCCAGGACTCTGCATTCACTATATCTGATCTCCCCAGGACTCTGCATTCACTATATCTGATCTCCCCAGGACTCTGCATTCACTATATCTGATCTCCCCAGGACTCTGCATTCACTATATCTGATCTCCCCAGGACTCTGCATTCACTATATCTGATCTCCCCACTACTCTGCATTCACTATATCTGATCTCCCCAGGACTCTGCATTCACTATATCTGATCTCCCCAGGACTCTGCATTCACTATATCTGATCTCCCCAGGACTCTGCATTCACTATATCTGATCTCCCCAGGACTCTGCATTCACTATATCTGATCTCCCCAGGACTCTGCATTCACTATATCTGATCTCCCCAGGACTCTGCATTCACTATATCTGATCTCCCCAGGACTCTGCATTCACTATATCTGATCTCCCCAGGACTCTGCATTCACTATATCTGATCTCCCCAGGACTCTGCATTCACTATATCTGATCTCCCCAGGACTCTGCATTCACTATATCTGATCTCCCCAGGACTCTGCATTCACTATATCTGATCTCCCCAGGACTCTGCATTCACTATATCTGATCTCCCCAGGACTCTGCATTCACTATATCTGATCTCCCCAGGACTCTGCATTCACTATATCTGATCTCCCCAGGACTCTGCATTCACTATATCTGATCTCCCCAGGACTCTGCATTCACTATATCTGATCTCCCCAGGACTCTGCATTCACTATATCTGATCTCCCCAGGACTCTGCATTCACTATATCTGATCTCCCCAGGACTCTGCATTCACTATATCTGATCTCCCCAGGACTCTGCATTCACTATATCTGATCTCCCCAGGACTCTGCATTCACTATATCTGATCTCCCCAGGACTCTGCATTCACTATATCTGATCTCCCCAGGACTCTGCATTCACTATATCTGATCTCCCCAGGACTCTGCATTCACTATATCTGATCTCCCCAGGACTCTGCATTCACTATATCTGTTCTCCCCAGGACTCTGCATTCACTATATCTGATCTCCCCAGGACTCTGCATTCACTATATCTGATCTCCCCAGGACTCTGCATTCACTATATCTCCCCAGGACTCTGCATTCACTATATCTGATCTCCCCAGGACTCTGCATTCACTATATCTGATCTCCCCAGGACTCTGCATTCACTATATCTGATCTCCCCAGGACTCTGCATTCACTATATCTGATCTCCCCAGGACTCTGCATTCACTATATCTGATCTCCCCAGGACTCTGCATTCACTATATCTGATCTCCCCAGGACTCTGCATTCACTATATCTGATCTCCCCAGGACTCTGCATTCACTATATCTGATCTCCCCAGGACTCTGCATTCACTATATATCTGATCTCCCCAGGACTCTGCATTCACTATATCTGATCTCCCCAGGACTCTGCATTCACTATATCTGATCTCCCCAGGACTCTGCATTCACTATATCTGATCTCCCCAGGACTCTGCATTCACTATATATCTGATCTCCCCAGGACTCTGCATTCACTATATCTGATCTCCCCAGGACTCTGCATTCACTATATCTGATCTCCCCAGGACTCTGCATTCACTATATCTGATCTCCCCAGGACTCTGCATTCACTATATCTGATCTCCCCAGGACTCTGCATTCACTATATCTGATCTCCCCAGGACTCTGCATTCACTATATCTGATCTCCCCAGGACTCTGCATTCACTATATCTGATCTCCCCAGGACTCTGCATTCACTATATCTGATCTCTCCCCAGGACTCTGCATTCACTATATCTGATCTCCCCAGGACTCTGCATTCACTATATCTGATCTCCCCAGGACTCTGCATTCACTATATCTGATCTCCCCAGGACTCTGCATTCACTATATCTGATCTCCCCAGGACTCTGCATTCACTATATCTGATCTCCCCAGGACTCTGCATTCACTATATCTGATCTCCCCAGGACTCTGCATTCACTATATCTGATCTCCCCAGGACTCTGCATTCACTATATCTGATCTCCCCAGGACTCTGCATTCACTATATCTGATCTCCCCAGGACTCTGCATTCACTATATCTGATCTCCCCAGGACTCTGCATTCACTATATATCTGATCTCCCCAGGACTCTGCATTCACTATATCTGATCTCCCCAGGACTCTGCATTCACTATATCTGATCTCCCCAGGACTCTGCATTCACTATATCTGATCTCCCCAGGACTCTGCATTCACTATATCTGATCTCCCCAGGACTCTGCATTCACTATATCTGATCTCCCCAGGACTCTGCATTCACTATATCTGATCTCCCCAGGACTCTGCATTCACTATATCTGATCTCCCCAGGACTCTGCATTCACTATATCTGATCTCCCCAGGACTCTGCATTCACTATATCTGATCTCCCCAGGACTCTGCATTCACTATATCTGATCTCCCCAGGACTCTGCATTCACTATATCAGATCTCCCCAGGACTCTGCATTCACTATATCTCCCCAGGACTCTGCATTCACTATATCTGATCTCCCCAGGACTCTGCATTCACTATATCTGATCTCCCCAGGACTCTGCATTCACTATATCTGATCTCCCCAGGACTCTGCATTCACTATATCTGATCTCCCCAGGACTCTGCATTCACTATATCTGATCTCCCCAGGACTCTGCATTCACTATATCTGATCTCCCCAGGACTCTGCATTCACTATATCTGATCTCCCCAGGACTCTGCATTCACTATATCTGATCTCCCCAGGACTCTGCATTCACTATATCTGATCTCCCCAGGACTCTGCATTCACTATATCTGATCTCCCCCAGGACTCTGCATTCACTATATCTGATCTCCCCAGGACTCTGCATTCACTATATCTGATCTCCCCAGGACTCTGCATTCACTATATCTGATCTCCCCAGGACTCTGCATTCACTATATCTGCTCTCCCCAGGACTCTGCATTCACTATATCTGATCTCCCCAGGACTCTGCATTCACTATATCTGATCTCCCCAGGACTCTGCATTCACTATATCTGATCTCCCCAGGACTCTGCATTCACTATATCTGATCTCCCCAGGACTCTGCATTCACTATATCTGATCTCCCCAGGACTCTGCATTCACTATATCTGATCTCCCCAGGACTCTGCATTCACTATATCTGATCTCCCCAGGACTCTGCATTCACTATATCTGATCTCCCCAGGACTCTGCATTCACTATATCTGATCTCCCCAGGACTCTGCATTCACTATATCTGATCTCCCCAGGACTCTGCATTCACTATATCTGATCTCCCCAGGACTCTGCATTCACTATAAGATAGGACAAACGCATGTGGCTATAGCCCAGCCCAGGCCTTTTCCTCTGGGGTGTCGTGGTTCCACCTCTGTCTCAAGAATGGATGGTAGTCACCTTAGGTAGTGATGGTTCAGGGGATCTCCAGCAGTGGGGGAGTATCTCTTTGGTCTCAAGAGCGGTTCACCCAAATGGAGGGACGGGGAAAAAAGAAGAAGGACACACCATGGGTGGGATCCAACGGGTTTATTTAATCAAAAAGCGCCAATGAGCGCAGATATAAAACAAATAAAAAAAGGGGATTTAAAATTTCGCGGCCGGCCGGCAGCAGTACACGCCCGTGCTAGGACGTAGAACGCGTTGACGTCAGCACGTCGCTCCCCCTACGCGTTTCGTCAGAGAATGACGTATTCATGGGGCACAGGAGGCGTACTGACGCACCGCTTTATATACACATATCAGAGCCTCGATCTGGGTGGTAAGGAGGCTAAAATCTCCATCTTGGAGGATGGCAAACAGGAATATTAACCTTATGGCTAAAATATCAATGTACTACCATACAACAAATACGGAACACATTGTTAAATTCAATCCCATGGATCTAAGTGGTATAACAACCAAAGTTGGAACATATAGGGAATGCTTAGCTATAACATTGAACGTGGACCGGAGATGAGTAATATAATCTGCAATACCCATCATATAAGGAAACAATGTCCAATGCGTAAAGATGGAAAAATAACTAGTATCGTAAACTCCTTCCCCCTCAATTTTACGATACTAGTTATTTTTCCATCTTTACGCATTGGACGTTGTTTCCTTATATGATGGGTATTGCAGATTATATTACTCATCTCCGGTCCACGTTCAATGTTATAGCTAAGCATTCCCTATATGTTCCAACTTTGGTTGTTATACCACTTAGATCCATGGGATTGAATTTAACAATGTGTTCCGTATTTGTTGTATGGTAGTACATTGATATTTTAGCCATAAGGTTAATATTCCTGTTTGCCATCCTCCAAGATGGAGATTTTAGCCTCCTTACCACCCAGATCGAGGCTCTGATATGTGTATATAAAGCGGTGCGTCAGTACGCCTCCTGTGCCCCATGAATACGTCATTCTCTGACGAAACGCGTAGGGGGAGCGACGTGCTGACGTCAACGCGTTCTACGTCCTAGCACGGGCGTGTACTGCTGCCGGCCGGCCGCGAAATTTTAAATCCCCTTTTTTTATTTGTTTTATATCTGCGCTCATTGGCGCTTTTTGATTAAATAAACCCGTTGGATCCCACCCATGGTGTGTCCTTCTTCTTTTTTCCCCGTCCCTCCATTTGGGTGAACCGCTCTTGAGACCAAAGAGATACTCCCCCACTGCTGGAGATCCCCTGAACCATCACTACCTAAGGTGACTACCATCCATTCTTGAGACAGAGGTGGAACCACGACACCCCAGAGGAAAAGGCCTGGGCTGGGCTATAGCCACATGCGTTTGTCCTATCTCCATCTGGTAAGCCTGCACTTTGCCTGGTGGTGGGAACACAGAGCACCGGTCACTTTATCTTTTGGATACCACTTTGAAAAGTCACTGTTTTCACGGTTGATGTCAGTCGCTGTTGTCTTCGGGCTGGACCTTGTATCACTTGGACATTTTATGTTATTCAATTGAACATCAAGCCTAGTATCTTTTGATATACACTGTATACAGATACACACTGAGCCTTCACTGGTTTATTGCTAGTCTGTTTAGATTAACAGTTTTACACTAATTATTGGATGTTATTATGAATATAATTTCTGATGTTTACACCAGGGCTGTTTAGTCCATCACCAGTAGCAATATTTTGGTTGATTTACTCATCACTATGATTTATTTTGTGTAACATTTTTGGCAATATTTTTCACTCAGCGCAGCCTTTTTTTCTCTATATTTACTGTTTTATGTTTATCACATGCGGTTGCTGCTCATATTTTAGGTTAACTTTAGTTTTGTTGGTCCAGCGCGATTTTTTTTGGGTTATTCACTATATCTGATCTTCCCAGGACTCTGCATTCACTATATCTGATCTCCCCAGGACTCTGCATTCACTATATCTGATCTCCCCAGGACTCTGCATTCACTATATCTGATCTCCATAGGACTCTGCATTCACTATATCTGCTCTCCATAGGACTCTGCATTCACTATATCTGATCTCCCCAGGACTCTGCATTCACTATATCTGATCTCCCCAGGACTCTGCATTCACTATATCTGATCTCCCCAGGACTCTGCATTCACTATATCTGGTCTCCCCAGGACTCTGCATTCACTATATCTGCTCTCCCCAGGACTCTGCATTCACTATATCTGCTCTCCCCAGGACTCTGCATTCACTATATCTGATCTCCCCAGGACTCTGCATTCACTATATCTGCTCTCCCCAGGACTCTGCACTCACTATATCTGATCTCCCCAGGACTCTGCATTCACTATATCTGATCCCCCCAGGACTCTGCACTCACTATATCTGATCCCCCCAGGACTCTGCATTCACTATATCTGCTCTCCCCAGGACTCTGCATTCACTATATCTGATCTCCCCAGGACTCTGCATTCACTATATCTGATCTCCCCAGGACTCTGCGTTCATTATATCTGATCTCCCCAGGACTCTGCATTCACTATATCTGATCTCCCCAGGACCCTGCATTCACTATATCTGATCTCCCCAGGACTCTGCATTCACTATATCTGCTCTCCCCAGGACTCTGCATTCACTATATCTGATCTCCCCAGGACTCTGCATTCACTATATCTGACCTCCCCAGGACCCTGCATTCACTATATCTGATCTCCCCAGGAATCTGCATTCACTATATCTGATCTCCCCAGGACTCTGCATTCACTATATCTGATCTCCCCAGGACTCTGCATTCACTATATCTGATCTCCCCAGGACTCTGCATTCACTATATCTGATCTCCCCAGGACTCTGCATTCACTATATCTCCTACTCTATCCACTTTCAGACGATCCCTGAAAACTTTTTCTCTTCAGAGAAGCCTATCCTCCCTCCACCTAACAACTGTACTTTTATTTTCTACATCAGCTCATCCCCCACAGTTATTACCTTTTGTATCACTTGACCCTCCCTTTTAAGCCCCATACACACGGTCGGATTTTCCGATGGATTCTGTCCTATCAGACAATGTTGTCGGAAATTCCGACCGTGTGTATGCACCATCGGACAGTTTCCATCGGATTGTCCGACGGACAAAGTCCTATCTCCTGCTGGATAGATTTTTTGACAACAAAGTCCGATCACACCAAATCCGATCGTGTGTAGCGAATTCCGACGGACAAAGTGCTACGCATGCTCAGATCACATTACAAGACCAAAGCTATTGGCTACTAGCCTCTACGTAGTCCCGTCGTAGGCAACAAACGTCACCACGTTCAGAATGATCGGATTTTCCGACAACTTTGTCCGACCGTGTGTACGCAAAACCAACATCGGACAAAGTACGACGGACATGATCCGACGGACCTGGTCCTCGGATAATCCGAGCGTGTGTATGGGGCTTTAGATTGTAAGCTCTAACGAGGCCAGGCCCTCTGATCCCTCCTGTATTGAATTGTATTGTAGCTGTACTGTCTGCCTTTACGTTGTAAAGCGCGGCGCAAACTGTTGGCGCTATATAAATCCTGTATAATAATAATAATATTTATGAAGGAAGAATGAATAAAGGAGGAATGAATTGGGATGTAAAGTAAGATACATGTTTGAGGCTCATAGGCGTGTGCACAGGGTGTGCCGGGTGTGCCCAGGCACACCCTAATCACCCCATGCGCATTAGTATTATCGCTCTGTGTAGCAGCAGGAACATGTGAAAGATCTACCTCTTACCGGCTCTGCCATAAGAGAAGTGTCTATGCTCTTCTCTTTCACTGTGCCGGCAGGGAAATCAATTTTCCGGGATCATTTATGTAGTACTAACCCCCGAAGGAGCTGCTGGTTTTATTTGGGATTACCGTTACCGTTACCGGATCCCGTGGAAAGTGGCCCAAAGAATGTTGAAACTGACACTGAATCCTCTTTTGGGTTCCCTTGATGAAGGGTAGAGGATTAGGGGGGAGTTCAGGTACTTAAATTGCAGGGTGAAGATACTAGGAGAATCCAGAGGATAAAACTGTTCCACAAACTGGACTCCTGCAGTCCCCCGGATAGGTCTCTCTCACTAGGCCTAGCAGCCGGGGAGATGCTCGGTAAAGTCTCTGCCACAGACTTGTAAGTTACACTTGAGCATCACTGAGGGATTTAGATGAGTTTAAAGAACTAACACACGGTGCCAGTTTCTCTCAGCCGATCCGGCGATACCGTATGAGTGTTGATCCAGGTTGCGTCCTTCAACTAAGTCTCCAGGCTCCTCCAGAGAAGCCAGCCTTGCGCACGGCCTTCTCCTGAAAGAGTCCTCCCCTGGGGTTCTTCAGTTGCTGGGCCTCTCCCTTCAGATGAGACGGCACCGGACCATCCCTGGATCAGTAGGCTCTGAAAGTTACTCAGGCCTATCCCTTCAGTTGTGTTGCCTTGGGCCAGCCAGCCCAGAGACACAGGATGCATAGTTCCGCACCCCAGGCCAGGAGGGCCATGGGGCTGGGTCAGGAGGACCACCAGAACCAAACAGACAGAAAATAATCCCCTGCCAACATGGCGTCGGTACCTTAAATACCACCCCCCAGAATGCACAGCAGGAAAATACTCCCACTGGGCTGGTTTTGAGAGATAAGTGGCATTCAATGCATCCAGCTAGACTGCGTTCCTACTCTTGCCGGGGATGACAGCGACACCTACGGTCAAGGAGAACCCAGTGCAACCCAGCTGGACTGGTACTGAAACCAGAAATTTAGAGAAATTATCCCGAAGCCCAACTGTGGCTTCAGGCAATTTAATTTTTGAAAAACAATAGCGCCTGCTCGTCAGGAGCCAGCTCTACATATTTATGTAGACACACACATGCATGTGTGTCTGAGCTTTAGGGTGCGCACACCTATGTTGAGGCTCCATGATCTCCTTGCTGTAAGGTAGAAGACATGAGTATGGTCGGAGCCCTGTGTCCGGGAGAGATGTGAACCACATAAACACGTCAAAAGACTAACAACATAAAGTAGACCTGAAGTGTGCCCTGCTCTGCAGGACGGTATGCCAAGAGAAGGGGGCATACCCAAGATAAGTGAGTGGATGGTTTTGTAGGGCAATGGGTGGGCTCCTCCCGTAATTTCAGGCCACCATACTGGCCTTCCTATATATCATGTTGTCCTTCGTCGTGTCAGTACCCTTCATTGTATAGTGCACCCAATGGGCACCTGTGTTCCACATATAGATGGTGCCATAGACTTGCACTCTGATGCCATATAAGATAATATCACTAGATACTATTTTGCAGTCTTTCACAAGCGGAGCCAGCACCATATGGTCACCCTGCGTACATGGCAGCACCTCATGTGTATCATTTCAGTGTACAGCTTGGGTTCCGTCAAGAGTTATGGATGAGCCTTACAGTCATCCGCGCACAGGTGCCCGCCGCGCACACCTGGGCTTGGCTGCTTCATCTGCAGAACACATTGCACGTCCAGCAACTGGCAGGGCCAACAATGGCACCTGGTCTAGAACAGCTTTATGACTGCTACTTTCAAGGGTGCGAACTAGCAGGCCTATTAGTCAACGAGCTGTGAAGCCACGGGAGAAGAACCCGGATCCAATGAAACCATCGCACCCCCTGCGCCACGCAGAGACGCATTCAAACACCGTTAACTATTTAGCAAGGGCAGGCATGAATGTTTAAATAGCACGTAAAAGAGTTCTTAGCTTCCTCCAATTACTCATTCCTTGGCTCCTCCAGCAGGGCCAATAATTGTCTTGCTAGGAATATGAATCACTTCTCACTATCTTTATTTGGAAGGGATGCCAAAGTAGGAGTTATGGATGGATGGGCGCACAGGTCCTTACTGCCTTGGCCGGTAACAGATAACCGGTTACCAGGAATGGAAAGCAATTAGCAGTCTGCAGTCCTTCAAACTGGAATGTTCTTTTTTTTTTTGTTGTTGTCCAATCAGCTTGTGCAGAAGAATCCCCAGCTCAGCTCCCACTTATTTCTTGGCAGAAGGAGGGGGCTCCATCACACTTAAAAACATCTGTGACAAGTGTTAAACATACTGATGGCGGACAAAATGTATGGGAGGATAAGAGAAGCCATAAATCATAGTCAGAGTTAAACAGTCATGCCTGGAAATAACACCAGAAGACGAGGAACAGACCCCCCGTGACGTCATGGGAAGCGCAGACAGGTCAGGCCAGGGGGGGGGGGGGGGGGGGGATGTCAAAATCCTGGACAATCTCCGGCTTTGATTTTTCAAAGGAACGTTTCAGGAACACCGAGGATTAGGAGAAAGAACACGGCTCAGCAAAGGAGTCTGGGCCGACTGAGACAAAGGAAATGTTCTGCAGGTTAAAAAGTTGACTTTTTCAGTGTTAAATTTTAAAAGTAAGCTCCAAATTTTTTCATTTTGTAGATCCAAAACTCTGTTTGGTCAAATACAGTGATGTAAGTAACTGAGTTAAAATAAACTGAGTTACATAACGCAGTTACTTTAGAGGGTAACAAGTAATCTAACTGATTACTTTTCCCCTCATGGTAACTCAGTTCCCATTACTTTGGCTTAGTTACCCCAATTACATCTACCGCCACTAGATGGCAGTAGTGTAATTCCGGTGTCCTGCCGAAAAAGTTCCCCCGCCGGATAAGGACCCCCCTGTACTGCACAGGCGCAGCGCTTGCGCAGTACGAAGGACTACGGAGCTTCCGAAAATTGCCGAACCTAAACAGCTCTGAGTGAACTCTACACCGCGCAGGCGCAGTTAACATGTAATTGTACGAGGCGATGCCGCACGCTCCCGATGCTCGTGCTACTCTGCAAGGGGCGTCTAGCGTGTAAGTAAGGGGCGGGTCTAGTATTACTGTAACCAAGGGGCGCATTTATTATTATGGTTATATATCGAGCCCTGCCCATTAATTTACCATTCGCCCTCTTCTGTAGCCATCTGCCCCTTACACGATATAATAATAATAGACCCGCCCCTTACACGATATAATAATAATAGACCCGCCCCCTTACACGATATAATAATAATAGACCCGCCCCTTACACGATATAATAATAATAGACCCGCCCCTTACACGATATAATAATAATAGACCCGCCCCCTTACACGATATAATAATAATAGACCCGCCCCTTACACAATATAATAATAATAGACCCGCCCCTTACACGATATAATAATAATATACCCGCCCCTTACACGATATAATAATAATAGACCCGCCCCTTACACGATATAATAATAATAGACCCGCCCCTTGCTTACACGCTATAACAGATCTGCCCCTTGGTTAGAGTAATAATAGAGCAGCCCCTTGGTTACACGATATATAACAATAATAATAAATGCGCCCCTTGGTTACAGTAATACTAGACCCGCCCCTTAGTTACACGTATAGAATATTAAAAAAAAAAAGTCACAGTTACTTTGCTGCGTAACTAATTACTTTTCCAATGTAGTAACTGATTTACTAACGCAATTACTTTTTGGGAGAAGTAATTTGTAACTTAACGAATTACTTTTTTACAGTAAGATGACCAACACTGGTCAAATGTAGCTTCTTGTATGTGTAGCGGTCACACTTCACCAAGTGTGCACTATCAGTGAAAATTTCGTTTTTGCTCAGAACTGTAACGGAGTTCTGGGGGTTAATTGTACAGGATTTACTTTGGCATCAGTCTGGCTGGGCTGTACTGAGGTTCCGCCTGGTCATAGGTGCAGTGAAGCACCCGTGACAGGCCAAGAACCAGGCCTGGTTGGACGTCGTCTTAGGTACCAGTCTTTCCCGGAGCCAATCAGTGGGTGCGTTTGGCCCTGCTGTGTAGTCTGGGAAGGGGTATTTAGGGTGCTGAAGTCACGTGTTCAGGGTTCGGCTGCGGAGTTGATTCCTGGTTCTGGTCCGGGGCAGCCCCACGAGGGGTCCCGGGCCTAGGAGCGTTTGCCGTCCCGCAAGCATGGTCATTCCGACCAGCCCCAGAGGCCCTCATGGTCTGGGGGAGGGAACCGTCTGTTCCTGAGTCTCGGAACTGGTTGGTTAGAGGCACAGTAACTGAAGGAGGATTCAGAAGGCGTCCCGGTGTGCTCTCGGTATTGGAGGGACACGGCAACTCGTACAAGTGATCAGGGGAGGACTCTTCGGAGGAGGGCCAAGAAGCTGGCTGCTCGGTAAGAGCCTGGGAGCTGAGTTGTATGGACACTAGAGAATCCACACTTCACACAGTATCGCCAAGAAGGCTGAGAGATCCGGGTACTGTGAGAAAGGTTCCTACTTATCTTCAGTTACAATTTAGTCTGTGGCAGAGACTTGGCAAAGTTTCCGGATCACATGTTGGTTGCTAAATCTCTGGCTAGAGGTCTATCCGGCAGTGAAGCACCCAGCTGTGAGTGGCTACTCTCTGGGTTGATTAGAGACATTCAGTGGATGTCAGCAGTTCAGAGTGCCTGAGTTTTATCACCCGTGCCCTCTATTCCTATCTGAGACTGTGTTATGTTGGATGGTACCACTGTAAAATAAAAACCTTGAAAAGGACTTTTATGTGTCAGCATCTGAAGTCGTTGGGTACTAACCCTGGGAACCCCCTAGACAACAACCGACAAGCCACGAGGAGGTAACTGGTAAGCCCAAAAAGCCAAGGCCGCCCCGCAGGGGGTTATGGCCGCTACATATGCACCCAAAAGCTGAGAGGATATGTTGAATTTCTGAATTTGGTAGGGCAGGTACAACTAAAGAAAGTAGTTCCCATTTATAACTTTTTCCTGCCGCCAACATGGCAGCCTACTACCACATATATACGACTATTGATTGGTGCCAGAAAATAAAAATGACGGTAAGTATTTGAAACTATTTTCTGTTTTCCTGGTGCTAACTTGGCAGCATACATGTGGTAGTATGCGGCTATGGATTGGCACCAAGAAAGGAAAATTAAGGTAAGAATTTAATACAGTTTTCTATTTACCTGGTACCAACATGGCAGCACACATGTGGCAGTATGCGGCTATGGATTGGCACCAAGAAAGGAAAATTAAGGTAAGAATTTAAAGCAGTTTTCCATTTTCCTGGTGCAGATACAGTAGCATACATGTGGTAATATGCTGCCCTGGATTGGCACCAGGAAAGGAAAATTAAGGTAAGAATTTGATACAGTTTTCCATTTTCCTGGTGCCAACGTGTGGCAGTATGCGGCTATGGATTGGCACCAAGAAAGGAAAATTAAGGTAAGAATTTAATTCAGTTTTCCATTTTCCTGGTGCAGATACAGTAGCATACATGTGGTAATATGCTGCCCTGGATTGGCACCAGGAAAGGAAAATTAAGGTAAGAATTTGATACAGTTTTCCATTTTCCTGGTGCCAACACGGCAGGATACATGTGGTAGTATGCTGCTATGGATTGGCACAGAGAAAGGAAAATTAGGTAAGAATTGAATACAGTTTTTAATTTTCCTGGTGCCAACACAATAGCATACACGTGGTAGTATGCTGCCATGGATTGGCACCAGGAAAGGAAAATTAAGGTAAGAATTTAAACCAGTTTTCCATTTTCCTGGTGCCAACTATGCCAGCATAGATGTGGAAATATGCTACCATGCATTGGTGCCAGAAAATAATATTTAAAGGTAAGAACTTGATACAATCTTCCATTTTCATGGTGCCAACATGGCAGCATACATGTGGTAGTATGCTGCCATGGATTGGCATCAGGAAAGGAAAATTAAAGTAAGTATTTGATACAGTTTTCCGTTTTTCTAATGCCGACATGGCAGCATACTGTACATGTGGTGCATGCCGCCATGGATTGACACAAGAAAAGGAACATTTTGGTAAGTAATTGATACAATTTTCCATTTTCCTGTTTATAACATGGCAGCATACCTGTGGCAATATGCTGCCATGGATTGGTGCCAGGAAAGGAAATTTAAGGTAATAGTTTAATACAATTTTTTTTGGTGCCAACTTGGCAGCATACATGTGGTATTATGCTGCCATGGGTTAGCACCAGGAAAGAAAAATTACTGTAAGTATTTGATGAAATTTTGGCATCTTAAAACTGTCCGTACACTGGTAAAATTTTGCTCAAATATTTTCAATGTAAGAAAATTTGTTTGAATTTGTAATCATTAGTGGGGGTCAAGTCAACATTTGGTTTCAATCACAGTGACAAGAAAATTCGAAGGGGGAGGATGAAATATTTTTCTGAAACACATAAAATATTCAGCTTATAAACACTTCACTTGTACGGAATCAGAGATCCAGAACTCGGCTAGTCTGTTCCGGAGTCCTCAATCCACAGTTGGGTTCTCTCCTCTTGTCTCTTAGATAAGACCTCCACCCTTTCCGGTGTCAATCACATGTCAGTGCTGCATATGTCAGCAAAAAAGGGGAGTGATTAGAGAAAGAGGGGACGGCTTAGCTGTTAACGTCTTACAAAAAGTCATCGTATGCATATTAGTAATGGTGCCCTCTAGTCAGCTGGGGGGGAGGGGAGAATTTGTTTGAAAGAGACAATGAAGCAGGTTGGGAAGGTATTCCTGTGTTTACATGGATGTGGAATGGTAAGGTCCACTTTAACAATAACAGCACAACACTGCTCAACCGTAACCCACTAAGAAGCTAAGGAGACCGGTGACCGGGCTTAAGTGTCTTTACACTTGTGCAGCTTCAACTTATGAAAAGAAAGTCCAGCCGGCAACTTGGTGTCATTCCAATGCAGTAACTTTAATTATCAACATGGTAGATACAGAATAAAAACAATAAAGTGCTTCGGCTGTCAGGCCTTAGCCATAGCATAACGCATTTTGGCCGTAAGGTCTTAGTCCTATCACAACGCATTTCGGCCTTTGGGCTTTAGTCATGGCACAATGAGTTTCAGCCATTAGGCCTTAGGCATAGCATACGCTATGCTATGATATGTTATGACTAAGGCCCAATGACTGAAACGCGTTAGTGGTTTTATTTTGTATTTACCATGTATCCAGTAAAAGTTACCACAGTCGCATGACACTGAGTTGCAGGTTGGCCTTTTTTTTTCATATGGTTCACATTAAAGCTGAAATTCTATGTGTGGCCTGTATTTTATAGCTGCTTGGTCCAGCTTGGCACAATGTAATTGTAGCACCCTGATGTTTAGGCAGGGTTGCTAGTAAATTTATTTGCCAAGTGATAGTTGCCTTGGCCAATCGATAGGAGGTCAATTGATTTTACCCTAATTCTGGAATTGCTGCACTTCTCTCTTCTGTCACTAGATGGCCGGGTATCTGGTGACGGTAGATAAGACAAGGGCATTGCAAGGACAGATTAGCCGGTTCCCGACCAACACACAACGATGTACGTCGGCAGAATGGCACGGACAGGCATAAGGGCATACAGGTACGTCCCTTTAAGAATGCCGCCGTGCCATCGCGTGCGCGCCGCCAGTCGGGACCCCCGTGAGTCCGGTCGTGGGTCCCACGGACTCGATCACTGCGGGGATACCCGCGATCGTCTCACGGGATGGCTGAACGGGGAGATGCGGAAGTAAACAGCATCTCCCCGTTCTGTCTAGCCACTAGTGACACTGATCTCTGCTCCCTGTGATTGGAGCAGAGATCAGTGTTCACTAACACACAGCCACGCCCCCCACAGTTCGTAACACGCCCCTAGGAACACTTAACCCCTACACTGCCACCCACTGGTTAACCCCTTCACTGCCAGTGTCGTTTACACAGGAATCAGTGCATTTAAATAGCATTGATTGCTTTATAAATGACAATGGTCCCAAAAATGTGTCAAAAATGTCCGATGTGTCCGCCATTACTAGTAAAAAAATTAATATTAATAAAAATCCCATAAAACTATCCCCTCTTTTGTAGACGCTATAAATTTTGCGCAAACCAATCAATAAACGCTTATTGTGATTTTTTTTCCAAAAATATGTAGAAGAATACGTATCGGCCTAAACTGAGGAAAAAATATGTTTTTTTATATATTTTTGGGGGATATTTATTATAGCAAAAAGTAAAAAATAATGCATTTTTTTCCAAATTGTCGCTCTTTTTTTGTTTATAGCGCAAAAAAATAAAAAACGCAGGGGCAATGAAATACCACCAAAAGAAATCTCTATTTGTGGGAAAAAAAGGACGTCAATTTTGTTTGGGAGCCACGTTGCACGACCGCGCAATTGTCAGTTAAAGTGACGCAGTGCCGAATCGCAAAAAGTGGTCTGGTCTTAAGCCAGCAAAATGGTCCGGGGCTGAAAGTGGTTAGGAATGAATTGGGTATCTCAGCCAATGTGCAGGGATTTTCTTGGGTCCCTTGGCCTGCTGGGAGAGCCTATTTATTTGGGTGGAGTCAGGTGATCGGGTTCAGTGTGACCTGGACAACTGTCTGGGTGGACATGTGTGGTGTTGCCCCGGGCTGCTACGCCAACTTGAGGCCTATCCCGGGCACATCTGGCTGCTAGGCTGTCTGAGGGCCTATCCAGAAGTAAGAGAGCAGCACAGGGTTGGGATTGTGGCTTGCAGTCCAACCAGAAGCAATGGTTCTGCTGGCCGGAGAACCTGTCGTGGTCGGTGGTAGAGGGGAAGCTGTCGCCACTAAGGGACCATCCACCTTATTACCAGGGACCACTGTGAGTAGCTGAAGCCGGTACCGGAGCAGTATTCTCACCAACCGTGGATGGTGAAGAATTGGGAAACTTCAGCAGGTGTCAAGCCAGGGACCCAACCAGTGGTGGTGACGCTTGCAGAGCATTATTGTGTGCCAAGACAGGGACCGAGCAGGCCAGTGGGGTGATGCTTGAAGAGTATCTGTGAGTGCCAGGCTAGAGTCCCAGCAGGGACACGGGGGTGACGCTTGAGTAAGATACCGAGTAAGAAGATTGTAAGAGCTCAGGGAATCCAGTGGCAAGTCTAAGTGATAGACTGGGAGCTCAGTTTAGTGAAGATCTACAATAGGAGATTGTAGAGGAAGTGAAGGAGTTCATCACAACCTTTGCTAGAAACTCTTTAAAGATTGTTGCCATAGGAGACAGCGGTCCTACTCATGCAGATGTGGTGTCTAGCTGGATGCCTTTCCATGCATGGCTGTCTGCCTATGGAGATCTCAGAGTCTGCCAATGAACATTGAGTCTACTTAAAGGGTCACTTTTAAAAAAAAAAATAACAAACATATCATACTTACCTCTAGACATGTGCACAATAGAAAAAAAACATTTATTTTCGTTTAGTTTCTTTCGTTTCCGTTGATTCGTAAATTCGTAAGTCGTCGGTGTTCGTATTCGTAACGATTCGTATTTTCGTAACAGTTATTTTTTCGTTGATTCGTTTTTCCATTAGTTTAATTTTCGTTTATTCGAAATTCGGACGCATTCGTATTTTTGTAGATTTAGTTACATTCGTACTTTCGTAACATTGTTTTTTCGTAGATTCGTAATCGGAGCATAATTCATAATTTTATGTAATGTGTATGCTATTATTACATTTTAAGAGACACGGAAAATGACGAATCGAAAAAAAAAAAAGTTACGAATGTACGAATTTTTTAGTTCAATCCATTCGAAACACGTTAAGCAGCGCCATTGTAAGAGACACGGAAAATTACGAATCGAAAAAAAAAAAAGTTACGAATGTACGAATTTTTTCGTTCATTTTGATTTTCGTTGTTCCTGTTTTCGTTTTTTCGAATTTTCTTCTTTCATAGATTAGTGGTTTCTAATTTGGTTATTTCAGATTTTCGTTACTTTTCGTATTCGTTCGATTCGAACATTTGTTATTCGTTAAAATTTTTAGCGAATCGTTCGTTCATTCGTACGATAACGAATGAACGAATATAACAAATTTTCACAAAAAACTAAACGAATTGCACATGTTATACTGACCTCCACTGTGCAGCTCGTTTTGCACAGAGTGGCCCCGAACCTGATCTTCTGGGGTCCCTCGGCGGCTGTCTCGGCTTTCCCCCGCAAGTACTCCACAACTTCATGCGAGCTCCCTTGCATAGTGTGGAGTACTTGCGGGCGCGCTCCCGTGATACAGCTGGCGGCCTTAGCCGCTCACTGTATCACTCGGGCCCGCCCCCCCCCCGGCACGCCGCGTCATTGGATGTGATTAACAGCAGCATGAGCCAATGGCTGCGCTGCTTTCAATCCCTCCACTCTAGCCAATCAACGGCCAGGGTGAGCAGCGAAGAGGACGTCGGGGGCGAGCGCGGGACTTTCGAGGGGTCAGGTAAGTAAAACGGGGGGGCTGGGGGGGGCCGGCATTGTCGGATGTTATTTTCACCTTAATGCATAGAATGAAAAAAACGTTTACCTTTACAACCCCTTTAACCGCTTCCCGACCGCCTCACGCAGATATACGTGAGCAGAATGGCACGGGCAGGCAAAATCACGTATATATACGTGGCCTTTTAAATGCATGCCCGTGGGTCGCGACACGGTCGGGAGCTCCTTGACCCCGGCCGCGGGACCAGGGGACCCGATCGCCGCTGGTGTCCCGCGATCGGGTCACAGAGCTGAAGAACGGGGAGAGGTCTGTGTAAACAAACCTCTCCCCGCGCTTCCTACTCTGCCTGTCACTGATTGGCTGTTCCCGGTCACCGGGAAAGCCGATCAATGACGTCAGACGTCAGCCCCGCCCCCTAATGTAAAAAACACACACGTCACAGACCATAACCCCTCCCCTCCTCCTAGTGGTTAACTCTTTCACTACAACTGTCATTTATACAGGAATCAATGCATTTAAATAGCATTGATTGCTGTATAAATGACAATGGTCCCAAAAATGTGTCAAAAATGTCCGATGTGTCCGCCATAATGTCGCAGTCACAATAAAAATCGCTGATCGCCGCCATTACTAGTAAAAAAAAAAATATTAATAAAAATGCTATAAAACTATCCCCTATTTTGTAAACGCTATAACTTTTGCGCAAACCAATCAATAATCGCTAATTGCGATTTTTTTTACCAAAAATATGTAGAAGAATACGTATCGGCCTAAACTGAGGAAAAAAAAAAATTTTTTATATATTTTTTGGGGATATTTATTATAGCAAAAAGTAAAAAATATTGCATTTTTTTCAAAATTGTCGCTCTATTTTTGTTTATAGCGCAAAAAATAAAAACCGCAGGGGCGATCAAATAGCACCAAAAGAAAGCTCTATTTGTGGGAAAAAAAAAGGATGCCAATTTTGTTTGGGAGCCACATCGCACGACCGCGCAATTGTCAGTTAAAGCGACGCAGTGCCGAATCGCAAAAGGGGCCTGGTCCTTTGGCTGCCAATTGGTCCGGGGCTGAAGTGGTTAAGGGTTTCCTGGCCCCAACCCTCCTCTCCCACAGTTCTGTTTAACAGACAACAAATCTCTTTGCATTCAAGAAGTGTCTGGCGCCCATCAATCTACTTTGCATTACACCCACCATGCCTTGTAACCCACTCTACACAGAAGGATGTCAGCTGTCCCTAACCCTGGAGGTCACCATTAGGCCTCAAGTGCCCCGGGACTTGGCTACATAATTAATTAACTCCACTGGGCCACTGGGGAAGATGACATTCATTGTAGTAGTCAACACTACTACAGTGATAGCTGCAGTTTTCTGGGTCCCTCCCCTTTTGCACGCTGACCCAAGGTTTGCTTGCTCGGCACTTCCACCATTCACAGAACACCTTGTATTTTTTTTTTCCAATGAATACAAGGCACTCTTCGTTTGTATGAGGTGGAGACCACGCCTCCTCTCCACCTCATTCAACCAGAGAATGCCTTGTGTTGCTAAGAGGAAGTCCAAGGTGTACTGTGAATGGTGGCAGTGCTGAGTGAGTGCCCCCCCCCCCCC
>CM053029.1:606167145-606203847 GCA_028564925.1 Lithobates sylvaticus | reverse complement strand
TTTAACCACTTCCCACCCGGCCACTGCACATATACGGCCGGGTGGGAGCCGTCTACTTCTGACTGGACGTTCCGGAACGTCCTTCAGAAGTAGCGGGATCGCGCGGGCGCGCTCCCGCGCATCCGCGCGATCCCGATGCGCGCGTGTCCCCCGCACACGCCGCATCTCGGCACGGCAGGTGGGCAATGTATTTGCCCTCCTGATCCATGCGATGGCTGTGTCTAATCACAGCCATCGCAATGTCAACAAAGGGGGAAGGGCGGCAGATGACAGGAGATCGCGCCGCTGCGTGCCCGCGCAGCGGCGCGATCCCGATCTGCCTGTGTCCCCCAGAGACAGCTGAGCAGTGTGAGACAGGAGGGCCATCTGATTGGCCCTCCTGATCACATGACGACTGTGTCCAATCACAGTCGTCATGTAATGTAAATAGAGAGCAGTTGTAACTGCTCTCATCTCTTCCTCTCCTCACACAGAGCCTGTCAGTGAGGAGAGGAAGAGAGATCTGTGCTGCAGCCAGGAGATCAGTGAGTTATATAGCTGTTTGTCTGCTGTTAACCCACTGATCACCTAGCTAGTGTCCCCAAAACACAGTGTCCCCAAAACACAGTGTCCCCAAAACACAGTGTCCCCAAAACACAGTGTCCATCTGTCCGCCATCATCCGGCACATCTGTCCGCCATCATCCGGCACATCTGTCCGCCATCATCCGGCACATCTGCCCGCCATCATCCGGCACATCTGCCCGCCATCATCCGGCACATCTGCCCGCCATCATCCGGCACAGCTGCCCGCCATCATCCGGCACATCTGCCCGCCATCATCCGCAAATCTTCCGGCCATCAGCCGCCCGCCACCATCAAACACATCAGCCCGCCACCATCAGGCACATCTCTCCGCCCGCCATCAGGCACATCTGTCCGCCCGCCATCAGGCACATCTGTCCGCCCGCCATCAGGCACATCTGTCCGCCCGCCATCAGGCCCATCTGTCCGCCCGCCATCATCCGGCACATCTGTCCGCCATCATCCGGCACATCTGTCCGCCATCATCCGGCACATCTGCCCGCCATCATCCGGCACATCTGCCCGCCATCATCCGGCACATCTGCCCGCCATCATCCGGCACAGCTGCCCGCCATCATCCGGCACATCTGCCCGCCATCATCCGGCACAGCTGCCCGCCATCATCCGGCACAGCTGCCCGCCATCATCCGGCACATCTGCCCGCCATAATCCGCAAATCTTCCGGCCATCAGCCGCCCGCCACCAAACACATCAGCCCGCCACCATCAGGCACATCTGTCCGCCCGCCATCAGGCACATCTGTCCGCCCGCCATCAGGCACATCTGTCCGCCCGCCATCAGGCACATCTGACACCCGCCATCAGTCGCATCTGCCCGCCATCAGTCGCATCTGCCAGTCAACATGACTAAAAGGTCATACAGCGCAGAGGAGGCTTGCCAGATACTCCAAAGTATGTCAGACGAGAGTAGCGGGGAACTCTCTCTGTCAGACTCGGATAGCGACTATGAGCCAGTGGACAGCAGTGGCTCCGAGATGGAAACAGAGGATGATAGAATCCTAACAAAGAGAAGCAGGAGAAATGAGCAGGCGCAGGCATCCACCAGCAGCGCAGCACTCCAGGATGATATGCAGGCATCCACCAGCAGCACAGCACTCCAGGATGATATGCAGGCATCCACCAGCAGCGCAGCACTCCAGGATGATATGCAGGCATCCACCAGCAGCGCAGCACTCCGGGATAGGCAGCCATCCACCAGCAGTTTGGCAACCTTCCTAGAAGATAGGCCAGATGCTAGCAATGGAGCATCACATCAACGAGGCAGTACTACCCTTCCAGATGTTCTACTGTATCCAACATGGCTGCCCGATACGTCAGTAGAACCTGTAATTCCCCTTTTTACAGCCCAGCCAGGCCCTCAGATACGGACGGAAAATGTAACCCCACTTTATTATTTTCACTTATTTTTTCCCAATGATCTCCTAACCTACATTGTGGAGCAATGTAATCTATATGCCAGCCAACATATAGCCAACAATCCAAGTTCTTCCTATGCCCGCCCTTTTGTTTGGAAACCCCTCACCATTGAAGAATTTAAAATTTTCCTTGGCCTAACCCTCAACATGGGGCTGACAAAAAAAAATGAACTCCATTCCTACTGGTCTACCCTACATATCCACCACATGCCGATCTATTCATCAATGATGCCCAGAACCCGTTATGAAATGATAATGCGATTTTTACATTTCAATAACAATGCCCAATGCCTCCCTCGAAATCATCCCAGTTATGATAAATTATTCAAAATTCGGCCCCTAATCAATTTTTTTTGCGCCAGCTTCAAACGACTGTTTACCCCAGATAAAAATATCTGTGTAGATGAGTCACTATTACACTTCACTGGAAGACTTGGAATCCAACAATACATGCCCAGTAAACGAGCCAGACGTGGGGTAAAATTTTATAAGGCGTGTGACAGGGCCACGGCCTACACATATGATTTCATAATTTATGAGGGAAAAGACAAAAAGCTAAACCCCCCTGGATGCCCTACCTACATGGGAACAAGTGGCAAAATTGTCTGGCAGCTGATCCAACCACTGCTTGGGAAAGGTTATCACCTATATGTAGACAATTTCTACACAAGTCTCCCACTTTTCCGCCATCTCTACCTAAAGCAGACTGTGGCCTGTGGGACAGCGCGGACCAACCGCAAAGGCTTCCCACAGACATTGGTCACCAAGAACTTGAAGACGGGTGAAAAGGCCAGTATGCGGACTGAAGAGGTACTAGCGCTGAAGTGGCGAGACAAAAAAAGAGACGTCTACATCCTTTCCACAATACACAACGACACCTTGGTGGAACTGCAGAGAAGAAGAGGCGCCGTCCAGAAGCCAAAATGTATCCACGAGTATAACCTATACATGGGGGGGGTGGATATGAACGACCAGATGATGCAGCCCTACTTGGCCACCAGGAGATCGCTTTTTTGGTACAAAAAAGTCGCCATTTATTTGATGCAACTAGCCATGTTCAATTCCTATATTATTTTTTCTAAGTGCACCCAAAGTTCCCTGACCTATCTAAGATTTCAAGAAGACGTCCTCACAGCCCTCATCTATCCCCATGGCCAACCCACTCAACTAATTCGCTCTGATGAAGTATCCAGACTCCATGAAAGGCACTTTCCTGAACTTCTCCCTCCTACCCAAACAGGTCGCAAACCCCCAAAAAAATGACGTGTGTGTTCAAGTAGGGGAAATCGCCGCGACACCCGATACTACTGTCCCGACTGTCCCTCCCATCCAGGCCTCTGTATTGGAACGTGCTTTCGAAGCTATCATACTTCACTGCACTATTAGATGACTTTTTTCCAGTTTCCACTTTCTGCCATTTCTGTGAATGACCCGGACTGTTAACGACTATGCCTCTGCCAAACATCTTTCTGCCTTCAACGTGAATTGACCTCGGCCTGTTAAATGACCATTCTTTTTGCCTGCCTCCTGAACTGATCATTTGCCCTGCCACTGTACAGCACAGGGGTCTCACATGTGAGGGGCTCCAGAAAAGGTTTTCCGAGTGGAAAAAACATTTTTCTCCAGGTTTTGTTTTCTCGGATTAGGGTCTGGAGACTCGGAGGCTTCGTAGAGATTTGGGTGGGAAGAAGCCTCTACCCCTGTCCTCAGGTCTTACCTGACCAAGGCCTAATGTACAAAGTGCCACCTGCTGCCATCTGAACTGGTCATGCCTCTGCCTGCCACCTGAACTGGCCGTGCCTTTGCATGGCACCTGAACTGGCCGTGCCTATGCATGGCACCTGAACTGGCCGTGCCTTTGCATGGCACCTGAACTGGCCATGCCTTTGCCTGGCACCTGAACTGGCCATGCCTTTGCCTGTTACCTGAACTAGCCATACCTATGCCTGTTACCTGAACTGAACTTTGACTGCTCTGGAACGGTATTCCTGCCTGCTAGAACCACAGGTGAGCCTTTTTTTTTACCCTTTGCTCAGCAGAATGTATTTTGGGGTGCAATTCTTGGTGTATACATGCTATGTGTTAGAAGCCTAAAGGTGCTACTTGCATGTTGGGCTTCTGTATGTGGCCAGGTAGTGGAAAAGTCTGACACATGGGGTATCGCCATACTCAGGACGAGTAGCAGAATGTATTTTGGGGTGTAATTTTGGCTATGTACATTCTATGTGTTATAAAGATCTTCTAAATTGACAACTTTGTAAGAAAAAAATTGGTTTTAATTTTCTTTCCACATTTTCCAAAAACTTGTGGAAAGAAATTACATGTTCAAAAGACTCATTATGCCTCATAGAATATACATTGGGGTGTTTTCTTTCCAAAATGGGGTCACTTTGTGGGTAATTCTATTGTCCTGGTGCTCCAGGGCCTTCAAAAATGTGATAGGTACTCAGGAAATGAAATGTGTAATTTATGCCTTTAGAACACCTGATGGTGCTACATGGATGTTGGGCCTCTGTATGTGGCCAAGCTGTGTAAAAGTCTCACACATTTGGGATCGCCATACTCAGGAGGAGTAGCAGAATGTATTTTGGGGTGTAATTTTTGCTATGTACTTGCTATGTGTTGGAAATATCTTATAAATGAACAACTTAGCGTAAAAAAAATGCGTTTTCATTTTTTTTCCACATTTTCCCAAAACTTCTGGAAAAAAATGAACCGTTCAAAAGACTCATTATGCCTCATAGATTATACGTTAGGGTGTTAGCTTTCCAAAATGGGGTCACTTTGTGGGCGTTTCCATTGTCCTGGTGCTCCAGGGCCTTCAAAAGTGTAATAGGTGGTTGAGAAATGAGATGTGTCATTTATGCTTGTAGAACGCCTGAAGGTGCTACTTCACTGGCGGGCCTCTGTATGTGGCCAGGCTGTGTAAAAGTCTCACACATTTGGTATCGCCATACTCAGGAGGAGTAGCAGAATGTATTTTGGGGTGCAATTTTTGCTATGTACATGCTATGTGTTGGAAATATCTTATAAATTAACAACTTAGCGTAAAAAAAATGCGTTTTCATTTTTTTTTTTTTTCCACATTTTCCCAAAACTTCTGGAAAAAAAATGAACCGTTCAAAAGACTCATTATGCCTCATAGATTATACGTTGGGGTGTTAGCTTTCCAAAATGGGGTCACTTTGTGGGCGTTTCCATTGTCCTGGTGCTCCAGGGCCTTCAAAAGTGTAATAGGTGGTTGAGAAATGAGATGTGTCATTTATGCTTGTAGAACGCCTGAAGGTGCTACTTCACTGGCGGGCCTCTGTATGTGGCCAGGCTGTGTAAAAGTCTCACACATTTGGTATCGCCATACTCAGGAGGAGTAGCAGAATGTATTTTGGGGTGTAATTTTTGCTATGTACATGCTATGTGTTGGAAATATCTTATAAATGAACAACTTAGCGTAAAAAAAATGCGTTTTCATTTTTTTTCCACATTTTCCCAAAACTTCTGGAAAAAAATGAACCGTTCAAAAGACTCATTATGCCTCATAGATTATACGTTGGGGTGTTAGCTTTCCAAAATGGGGTCACTTTGTGGGCGTTTCCATTGTCCTGGTGCTCCAGGGCCTTCAAAAGTGTAATAGGTGGTTGAGAAATGAGATGTGTCATTTATGCATGTAGAACGCCTGATGGTGCTATTTCAATGGTGGGCCTCTGTAAGTGGCCAGGCTGTGTAAAAGTCCCACACATGTGGTATCGTAATACTCAGGAGGCGTAGCAGAATGTATTTTGGGGTGTCATTTGTGGTATACACATGCCATGTGAGAGAAATAACCTATTACAATGAACATTTTGTGGGGAAAAAAAAAAAAAAAAAAAATTCTTCATTTTGCAAAGAATTGTGGGAAAATAATTACAACATCAAAAACCTCACCATGCCTCTTACTAAATACCTTGGAATGTCTACTTTCAAAAAAGGGGTCATTTGGGGGGGTATTTGTACTTTCCTGGCTTGTTTGGGTCGCAAGAAATGAGATAGGTCACCAGTACATCAGATGTGATCAATTTTGTATGATTCGCACCACCGCTTGTAGACTCTATAACTTTCACAAAGACCAAATAGTATCCACTAATTTGGGTTATTTTTACCAAAGATATGTAGCAATATAAATTGTGGCCAAAATTTATGAAGAAAAATTAATAATTTGCAAAATTTTATCACATAAACTAAGAAAAATTCGTTTTTTTTCAAAATTTTCCGTCTTTTTTCATTTATAGCGCAAAAAATAAAAAACCCAGAGGTGATCAAATACCACCAAAAGAAAGCTCTATTTGTGGGAAAAAAAGGACAAAAAAATCATTTGGGTACAGTGTTGCATGACTGAGTAATTGGTCTGGGCAGGAAGGGTGTTTAAGTGCACAGTAAGCAAGTGGTTAAGGAAACTGTGTCAAGCAGCTCCTATTTAAGTGATGCCTTGATTGTGAACAGGTGTGGCAATAATCAGGCCTGGGTGTGGCGAAAGCTGAAAATTGGTCTGGGCAGGAAGGGTGTTTAAGTGCAAACACTTTTTCACACCACTGTATAAGACTTGTATTCCTTTCAATAAAAGTTCATTCCTGTTTGATCCTCAATACAGAGCCTCGTCTCATACTTGGGGGGAGAATTATTCATATGGGTTTCTTGTTCAGCTGATTGAAGTGTTCCATAGCTGCCTTTGTATTCAGGAATGGAATGTCCTAAACTACTTTAACCCCTTTCATACTCAGGGTGTCGTTACAATTATTTTTTATTTAAGGTTTATTATACAGGCGTACAACATTATGCCTGTATTTGGTGCGTCCGGCCGGCGCACTACACTTAAGGCTTGAACTGATCTTTTTTCATGTAAGTGCAACCAGTATTTATGTCTTAATAAAAATCTCGGGTTTTACACTATTCGAGCCCCTTCTTTTCCTTTATGTGCTGACCCATACTTATGAGAACTGACCCGTGTAAGCTGGATTGTAGAGTGACTTATCAGGGCTGCTGGTGTCTACTGCATCTCCCGGGAGATCTAAGGAAGGATATCTTCATACAGGCATATTATGACACTCTGTAGTGGGGTGTCATGTACAGCTGGTAAGAAGTAAATCTCAACTTTCTTTTGGTGGCGGAGCACTTGAGGCTGTTTCTGAAGATCTATCTGGAGAGATGGACTGTTTTATTTATCATTTACTGCACGGGTGCAACACTTTTTGAAGACGCATCTAATTTTTTGTAAAGTGATTTTAAATGAATAAAACAGCAGCGCTAATAATCACAGTGTCTGTGAATAAACTAAATATTTAACCTGTGTAAACAATACTGAAAAATAATCACCCTGTATAAACAGTGCTAAAAAAACAACAACAACAACACAATTAATCACCTATATGCATAAAGTGAAAAATTAAAGTGAAGTGTGATTATATATTCCTTGCGGGTGTCCAAATAAGGAAAACAAATCCAAACAAAAGTCCATAGACTGTTACTTGTAGTGATAATGTTCCAAAAAGTGACAGAAAAGTGAATGAAAAATCCTGAAGCAAATAAAGTTTTGAGGTGTCTTTAAACAAACCCAAATGATTAAGTCACTTTGACGAAACATGTCTGGGCATGGTTACATGGCAACTGTGAGGAGCATTTAACATTCAACGTTCCAGTTACTGGGTGTGCTGTGCCGTTTGAAGTGAAGTGAAAGAGAAAGGAGACAGCGTGGAGGGTGAGACATATTGGTATTAACGCCAGGTCCGCCGAGACCATAATATATCGGGTCACCACTGCTGGGTCCTTGTTTCCTGTTGAAAAGATTATGCTGAAGTGCCTTATTTTTATATGAAGGATGTGAGTACAATGGTTGAGGAATTTTTGTGTGCTGTTGTAATAAATGGTTTACTCTACTTCACTATTGGAAGCATCTCTTTTTTCCTTGTATGTGGAGTGCAACTATCTAACATTCTGTCTGGATCCATCTGTGACCCATGTGGAGCTATTAAGCGAGTTGGCCGAGCATGAGAGTGCAAGGCATATACTGCTGGTGAGTGCGTTTCCTTAGGGTGCGGTAGCACTGAACACAGGTGGTGTGGTGGAAGATATATTTTTTCAAGTCACTTCAAGAACTTTGTTTAACCGCTTCCCGACCGCCTCATGTAGATATACGTCTACAGAATGGCACGGGCAGGCAAAAGCACGTACGGGTACGTCCCCTTTAAATTGCCTGCCCGTGGGTCGCGCGCGCCGCCAGCGGCGCGCGCGCGACCCGGTCGGGAGTTCCGTGACCACGGCCGCGGGCCCAGCGGACCCGATCGCCGCTGGTATCCCGCGATCGGGTTACGGAGCTGAAGAACGGGAGAGGTTTGTGTAAACAAACCTCTCCCCGCGCTTCCTACTCTGCCTGTCATTGATCGGCTGTTCCCTGTCATAGGGAAAGCCAATCAATGACGTCAGACGTACAGCCACGCCCCCTACTGTAAAAAAAAACACAACACGTCACACTGACTCCTCCCCGCCCCCTAGTGGTTAACTCATTCACTGCCACTGTCATTTACATAGGAATCAGTGCTATTTAAATAGCACTGATTTCTGTATAAATGACAAATGTCCCAAAAATGTGTCAAATGTCCGATGTGTCCGCCATAATGTCGCAGTCACAATAAAAATCGCTGATCGCCGCCATTACTAGTAAAAAAAAAAAAAATAATAATAAAAATGCTATAAAACTATCCCCTATTTTGTAACGCTATAACTTTTGCGCAAACTAATCAATAATCGCTAATTGCGATTTTTTTTACCAAAAATATGTAGAAGAATACGTATCGGCCTAAACTGAGGAAAAAAAATGTTTTTTTTATATATTTTTTGGGGATAGTTATTATAGCAAAAAGTAAAAAATATTGAATTTTTTTCAAAATTGTCGCTCTATTTTTTGTTTATAGCGCAAAAAATAAAAACCGCAGGGGCGATCAAATACCACCAAAAGAAATCTCTATTTGTGGGGAAAAAAAAGGACGCCAATTTTGTTTGGGAGCCATGTCGCACGACCGCACAATTGTCAGTTAAAGCGACACAGTGCCGAATCACAAAAAGGGGCCTGGTCCTTTGGCTGCCAATTGGCCGGGGCTGAAGTGGTTAAGAGACACTTCAAAACTTTATTTGCTTCAGGATTTTTCATTCACTTTTCTGTCACTTTTTGGAACATTATCACTACAAGTAACAGTCTATGGACTTTTGTTTGGATTTGTTTTCCTTATTTGGACACCTGCAAGGAATATATAATCACACTTCACTTTAATTTTTCACTTTATGTATATAGGTGATTAATTGTGTTGTTGTTGTTGTTTTTTTAGCACTGTTTATACAGGGTGATTATTTTTCAGTATTGTTTACACAGGTTAAATATTTAGTTTATTCACAGACACTGTGATTATTAGCGCTGCTGTTTTATTCATTTAAAATCCCTTTACATTATTTATCTAGTTAAGTAGCTGCTTAGTTTATTTTTATACACATAGGTGTTTTAATTAAATTTTCTTTGTGCGCAGTGGTGGTGTGAAATAGTAGAAGGGCGAACGATTTTCCTACCAGTTTATTTTGCATCAAATTTTTTGTCTTTACTTTGGATTTACACTATTTATTCCTGTACTGTTTATGTCCAAAATTTTTTTACTCTCACTGTTCACAATATTTATTTATTAGTGGGGTTTTTAATATGCACCTATTTATCTGTATATAGGATTGATTTTTTTGGTCCTTCTATCTAGTTGTGCTGTTTATATACACAGGCTCAAGGTTTATAACGGTCATCCGTTGAGGTATGATCAATTTATCACGCAGTCATTATCACAACACTGTTGGGTGAAGCGCGACTCTTTTTATTTTTTTTATCTCTTTGTCACTGTAGTTATGTTTTACAGTTGAGTTGCAGCTTCCATTTGGGCTTTCTTAAGCTCATATATGAATTACACATATATATATATATATATATATATATATATATATATATATATACAACTTTGAGTACACTTTCCGCAGCGCAGTTTCTTTTTCCAATTTTTCATACAACATTAAGCCGCACAACGCGGCAACACAAACAACCAGGTCACATTAATGCCCTGTACACACGGTCGGAAATTCGGACGGAAAGGGTCCGATCGGATTATATTGTCGGAAAATCCGATCGTGTGTGGGCTCTATCGGACTTTTTCCGGCGGAATTTCCGACGGAAAAAATTTGAGAGCAGGACCTCAAGTTTTCCGACAACAAAATGTGATCTGACTTTTTCCGATCATTTGTAGAGAATTCCGATCGGACAAAGTGCCACGCATGCTCAGATCAAATTACGAGACCAAAGCTATTGGCTACTAGCCGACAACTTTGTCCGACCGTGTGTATGCAACACCAGTTTCGGACAAAATCCATCGGACCGACCGTGTGTACGGGGGCTAAGTTGTGACCAGTTCCCAAAAACCCCAAAAAGGGTGGGACAAGTGAAACCCTTAGCAACCAAGTGAGAACCCTTAGCACCCAGCTGCTGGTAACCAGAGAGAGGCCTACGGGGACAGTGCTGCTACACTAACTTCAATGTAAAGCCCCATACACACGGTCGGAAAATCCGACCACCAAATCAATCGGATTTGGTCAGACGGATTTAGTCCGAAACTGGTGTTGCATACACACGGTCGGACAATGTTGTCGAAAAAATCCGATCGTTCTGAACGTGGTGACGTTCGTTGCGTACGACGGGACTACGTAGAGGCTAGTAGCCAATAGCTTTGGTCTTGTAATGTGATCTGAGCATGCGTGGCACTTTGTCCGTGGGAATTCGCTACACGCGATCGAAATTGGTGTGATCGGACTTTGTTGTCGGAAAATCTTTAGAGCAGGAGATACAACTTTGTCCGTTGGACAATCCGATGGAAAATGTCTGATGGTGCCTACACACGGTCGGGATTTCCGACAACATTGTCCGATAGGACAGAATTCATCGGAAAATCCGACCATGTGTATGGGGCTTAAGTGTGCTGCTTATTTTAATAAAGAGATTTTTATTGATACTGACCTCAGCACTCTGTTTGTTTTCTTCTACACTTAGGATCAAGGTAAGTACACACTATAGAAGGATATGCTTTGTTCATTTAAGAATGGGTCAGGAAGGCATAGACGGTCATCCTCTTCTTCTGGTAGGACAGCCTTGTGGCACACTCAAAATATAGATGAAAGCACGGCCTTGCACCTCAACAGATCTGTCTCCTGAACACGAATATGCCCAATGTGGGTGGACCATGTCAGAAGGGGGCGTGACCGAGGGGCTTGGGGTTTTGAGCTGAAGCCTACATAAATACCCAATAGAAAATGTGTGCCGCTCAGGCTACAAGGGAAAGCAATTCTGTGTCCACCACTGTGAGTACAGGCTGGGGGAGGAGCTTGTGTCGGCTCCAAACAACTGTTGAGCAAAGGATGGATCCCATGAAGCTGCACATCATTGCAGACTCGACATGTGCAATTAGTTTAGTTTTTTTTCGTCTTTTGTTTTTTTTCGTTCGTTCGTTTTCGTACGAATAAAGAATCGTTCGAAACGAACGAATCCGAAAAACAATGAAAATCCGAAAAAAACAAATTAGAAACAACGAATGTACGAATGAAGAAAATCCGAAAAACGAAAACAGGAACAACGAAAATGAACGAAAAAATTTGTACATTCGTACCTTTTTTTTTTTGTTGAATTGGTAATTTTCCGTGTCTCTTACAATGGCGCTGCTTAATGTGCTTCGAATGGATTGAACAAAAAAATTCGTACATTCGTAACTTTTTTTTTCGATTCGTAACTTTTTTTTTTTCGATTCGTAACTTTTTTTTTTTTCGATTCGTAACTTTTTTTTCGATTCATAACTTTATTTTTTTTGTTGAATTGGTAATTTTCCGTGTCCCTTACAATGGTGCTGCTTAATGTGCTTCGAATGGATTGAACAAAAAATTCGTACATTCGTAACTTTTTTTTTCGATTCGTAACTTTTTTTTTTCCGATTCGTAACTTTTTTTTCGATTCATAACTTTATTTTTTTTGTTGAATTGGTAATTTTCCGTGTCCCTTACAATGGTGCTGCTTAACGTACTTTGAATGGATTGAACAAAAAAATTCGTACATTCGTAACTTTTTTTTTCGATTCGTAACTTTTTTTTTTTCGATTCGTAACTTTTTTTTCGATTCGTAACTTTTTTTTTTTTTCGATTCCTAATTTTCCATGTCTCTTACAATGGCATTGCTTAACGTGCTTCGAATGGATTGAACAAAAAAATTCGTACATTCGTAACTTTTTTTTTCGATTCGTAACTTTTTTTTTTTTGTTGAATTGGTAATTTTCCGTGTCCCTTACAATGGTGCTGCTTAATGTGCTTCGAATGGATTGAATAAAAAAATTCGTACATTCGTAACTTTTTTTTTCGATTCGTAACATTTTTTTTTTCCGATTCGTAACTTTTTTATTCGATTCATAACTTTTTTTTTTTTTTTTGTTGAATTGGTAATTTTCCGTGTCTCTTACAATGGTGCTGCTTAATGTGCTTCGAATGGATTGAACAAAAAAATTCGTACATTCGTAACTTTTTTTTTCGATTCGTAACATTTTTTTTTTCCGATTCGTAACTTTTTATTCGATTCATAACTTTTTTTTTTTTGTTGAATTGGTAATTTTCCGTGTCTCTTACAATGGTGCTGCTTAATGTGCTTCGAATGGATTGAACAAAAAAAAATTCGTACATTCGTAACTTTTTTTTTTTTTTCGATTCGTAACTTTTTTTTTTTTTCGATTCGTAACTTTTTTTTCGATTCATAACTTTTTTTTTTTTGTTGAATTGGTAATTTTCCGTGTCTCTTACAATGGTGCTGCTTAACGTGCTTCGAATGGATTGAACAAAAAAGTTCGTACATTCGTAACTTTTTTTTTCTATTCGTAACTTTTTTTTTCGATTCGTAACTTTTTTTTTCGATTCGTAAATTATTAAAATGTAATAATAGCATACACATTACATAAAATTATGAATTATGCTCTGATTTTTTTGTTGTGCACATGTCTATTGCAGACCCACGAGCATTGGACTGAATGGCAGTCTCAGCCTGGACACGCCCCCCCCCCCTCTGCGCTATATCACACTTTCACTATGTCATTCCAGGAAAATTACCGTAGATATACTCGAGTATATGCCGACCCGAATATAAGCCGAGGCACCTAATTTTACCACAAACAACTGGGAAAACTTATTGACTTGAGTATAAGCCTAGGGTGAGGATGCCCATTTGCAGCCTCACTGTGCCCATGCAGATGGACACAGTTGACCGATTTGGGGCCCTGTATCTCAGGGTCACTTAGTGCTAGGAACCCCATCTTTAGATATGTTGTAGTGCTAATTCCACTGGGTTGGAATACAACATTTGGGGTTCCTACCACCAAGTGTCCCCGAGATATGGGGCCCCAAATTCGGGTCAGAAAATCTCAATCACTTTTCTGCAGCAGAGAATGACATTTTCTGAACCGACTTTGGGGCCCTGTATCTCGGGGCCACTTAGTGCTAGGAACCCCATCTTTGGATATGGTGTAGTGCTAGTTCAACTGGGTTTGAATGCCAAATTTGGGGTTCCTAGCTCCAAGTGTTCCCGAGATATGGGGCCCCAAATTCGGGTCAGAAAATGTCAAGCACTTTTCTGCAGCAGAGAATGACATTTTCCGAACCGACTTTGGGGCCCCGTATCTCGGGGCCACTTAGTGCTAGGAACCCCATATTTGGATATGTTATAGTGCTAGGTCCACTGGGTTGGCGCACCAAATTCTAGGACTCCTAGACCCAAGTGGCCCTGAAAGTCGGGTCGGAAATTTTTTTTTTTGCTGCAGAAAAGTGCTTGACTCGAGTATAAGCTGAGGGGGGCACTTTCAGCACAAAAAAAATGTGCTGAAAAACTCGGCTTATACTCGAGTATATACGGTAAATACAAAATCTGCTTTTTTTATTTATAAATTTTTTTTGACGTGAGATGTAAAAAGCTACATTAACCACTTTGCATCCGGTCGTAGCCGAATAACGGCCACAGCGCAGATGTGAAATCCCGGGAGGCCGTCATATGACGGCCTCCCCTTTCCTCGTTCCCTGTGCGCGCTCACGAGCGCGCAGCAGGGAAATTCTGTGTTGGCCGTGTCCCTCGGACACGGCCAATCACAGATCGCTGTAAACGGCCAATAACAGCGGCCGTTTACAGCGCGATCGCCCTGGCCAATGAGAGATGATCTCATATGTAAACATATGAGATCATCTCTCAGCGCCGCTCCTCCTCCTCACACAGAGACAGCGTGTGAGGAGGGGGAGATGAACGGCTGCAGCGCCGTAAGTTTTTAAAAAAAAAATAAAATAAAAATCAAATGCCATCTGTGCCCACTGCCACCACTGCAATCTGTCCGCAATGCCATCTGTGCCCAGTGACATCGCCATTGCCATCTGCCAGTGCAATCCCCAGTGCCATCTGCCAGTGCCATCCCCAGTGCCATCTGCCAGTGCCATCCCCAGTGCCATCTGCCAGTGCCATCCCCAGTGCCATCTGCCAGTGCCATCCCCAGTGCCATCCCCAGTGCCATCTGCCAGTGCCATCCCCAGTGCCATCTGCCAGTGCCATCCGCCAGTGCCATCCCAGTGCCATCTGCCAGTGCCATCTGCCAGTGCCATCTCCAGTGCCATCCCCAGTGCCATCTGCCAGTGCCATCCCCAGTGCCATCTGCCAGTGCCATCCCCAGTGCCACCTGTAGTCAGTGCCATCTGTCATCAGTGCCACATAGTGCCATCTGTCATCAGTGCCACATATTAGTGCCATCTGTCATCAGTGCCACTTGTCAGTGTCACGTGCCATCTGTTATCAGTGTCACCTGTCATCAATGCCACGTATCAGTGCCATCTGTCATCAGTTTCATGTGTCATCAGTGCCACGTATTAGTGCCGTCTGTCATCAGTGCCACGTATTAGTGCCATCTCTCATCAGTGCCACATATTAGTGCCACGTGATATCAGTGCCATGTATGAGTGCCATCTATCATCAGTGCCACATATTAGTGCCATCTGTCATCAGTGTCACGTGTCATCAGTGTCCCGTATTAGTACCATCTGTCATCAGTGCCCCGTATTAGTACCATCTGTCATCAGTGCCACCTCAGTGTCACGTGTCATCAGTGCCATGTCAGTGTCACGTGTCATTGTCCTGTGTAATGTGATGTGTAATTTATGCTCCTAGAACATGTGATGGCGCTCCCTGCATGTTGGGCCTCTCTATGTGGCCAGGCTGTGGAAAAGTCCCACATATGTGGTATCGTAATACTCAGGAGTAGCAGAATTTATTTTGGGGTGTCATTTGTGGTATACACATGCCATGTGAGAGAAATAACCTATTACAATGACAATTTTGTAGAAAAAAAATAAAAAATAAAAAAATTATTCATTTTGCAAAGAATTGTGGGAAAAAATGACAACATCAAAAAGCTCACCATGCCTCTTACTAAATACCTTGGAATGTCTACTTTCAAAAAAGGGGTCATTTGGGGGGTATTTGTACTTTCCTGGTTTGTTCGGGTCACAAGAAATGAGATCGGCCACCAGTACATCAGATGTGATCAATTTTGTATAATTCGCACCACAGATTGTAGAGTCTGTAACTTTCACAAAGACCAAATAATTTCCACTAATTTGGGTTATTTTTACCAAAGATATGTGGCAGTATAAATTGTGGCCAAAATTTATGAAGAAAAATGAATAATTTCCTAAATTGTATCACAGAAACAAAGAAAAATGCGTTTTTTTTCAAAATTTTCGGTCTTTTTTCAATTATAGCGCAAAAAATAAAAAAACCCAGAGGTGATCAAATACCACCAAAAGAAAGCTCTATTTGTGGGAAAAAAAGGAAAAAAAATTCATTTGGGTACAGTGTTGCATGACTGAGTAATTGTCAGTCAAAGCGTGAGAGCACCGAAAGCTGAAAATTGGTCTGGATGGGAGGGGGGTGTTGGTGCCTGGTAGGCAAGTGGTTAATGGCTGTTATTGTTGATGCACATCAGATCTACACCAGCGAGGAGCCTTTTTGTTTTCACGGGAATACATCAGAGATCTCTGAATTTTCTCGATGACCCTTTGCATGTTTTTTAAGTGCACTAATAAAGATCAACAAATGAAGGCCTTCACCCGTCACATCCATTCAGACGGTAAATTCTTGCCCCCGGTACATGGCTACTCTATCCTAGACAATGATTCCATTACAAGACCAAACCCGGAGCGCCACATCCGAAGGACAAACCGCGCTGCCTTGTTAATTGGCTTCTTGGTAATTGCAAGGACTTTCAGACAAAAAAAAAATGTAACACTTCCTTGACTTCATGAACAAATACAGTAAAAACTCTACAAACATTCACATCAATAAAAAGTAATAATATGAATATAAAATATATAATGATATATTCAACATGTATATGGACATCATTGTCTTATCCGGTCAAATGTTTCTAATATAGTTTATGGACAAAACTGTCCTGTTTTACTGACTCTACATAATATTAGAATTACATGATGCACAGCACTACCAAATACTATACGCTTACACTATATTGCCAAAAGTATTGGGACACCTCACTTTACACACTCATGAACTTTAATGGCATCCCAGTCTAATGCCCCGTACACTAGACATAAAAATTAGTTTTGCGTCGTTCCGTATTAAAAAAAAATCGTATTTTGTAATTCGTGTACGAAATGTAATTCGGATTCGTACCGAATTTCGTACGAATCGTAAATTTAAATCGTAAATTGAATTGTTTAATTAAATTGTTAATTTGGATCGGAAATTCATAAACGAAATTTCGTATTTCGTACAGAATTCTTATGCATATTAACACCAGTCACGTTTCTGATACTTTCTGTTAATTTGGAACGGAAATTCGTTTACAAAATTTCGTATTTCGTAAACAAAATTTCGTATTTCGTAAACGAAATTTCGTACAGAATTCTTATGCATAAACACCAGTCACGTTTCTGTTAATTTGGATCCGAAATTCGTAAACGAAATTTCGTATTTCGTACGGAATTCGTATGCATAAAAATTTGTATTTCGGATTCGTACGAATTTTGAAAAAATTCGGACGAATTTACCATTCGTACGAAACTAATCGCACATGCCTACCGTAAACACGGTCGGAAATTCCGACGGAAAATGTCCCATCGGACCATGGTATCGGAAAATCCACCCGAGCGTGGGCTCCATCGGACTTTTCCCGTCGGAAATTCCGACGGAAAAAGTCCGATGGAGCCCACACACGGAAAAAATTTGAGAGCAGGATCTCAAATTTTCCGACAACAAAATCCGATTGGACTTTTTCCGATCGTGTGTAGAGAATTCCGATGGACAAAGTGCCACGCATGCTCAGATCAAATTACAAGACCAAAGCTATTGGCTAATAGCCTCTACGTAGTTCCGTCTTACGCAACGAACGTCACCACGTTCCGAACGATTGGATTTTCCGACACCTTTGTCCGACCGTGTGTATGCAACACCAGTGTCGGACAAAATCCGTCGGAAAAAATCAGACGGATTTTGTGGTCAGAATTTCCGACCCGTGTGTACGGGGGCTCAGTCCGGAGGGTTCAATATTGAGTTGGCCCTTTGCAGCTATAACAGCTTCAACTCTTCTGGGAAGACTGTCCACAAGGTTTAGGAGGGTGTCTATGGGGATGTTTGACTATTCTTCCAGAAGTGCATTTGTGAGGTCAGGCACTGAACGAGAAGGCCTGGCTCGCAGTCTCCACACAAATTCATCCCAAAGGTGTTCTATCGGGTTGAGGTCAGGACTCTGTGCAGGTCAGTCAAGTACCTCCACCCCAAACTCGCTCATCCATGTCTTTATGGACCTTGCTTTGTGCACTGGTGGGCAGTCATGTTGGAACAGGAAGGGGCCGTCCCCAAACTGTTCCCACAAAGTTGGGAGCATGAAATTGTCCAAAATGTCTTGGTATGCTGACACCTTAGGTGTTCCCTTCACTGGAACTAAGGGGCCAAGCTCCACTGCTGAAAAAAAAAACTCCACACCAAAATGATTGCGAGGGGGTGGCCCAATACTTTTGGCAATACAATGAGTGAGTTCGGGGTGGAGGAACTTGACTGGCCTGCACAGGGTTCTGACCTCCACCTGATAGAACACCTTCGGGATGGATTCGAGCGGAGACTGCAAGCCAGGCCTTCTCGTCCAACATCACTGCCTGACCTCAAAAATACGCTTCTGGAAGAATGGTCGAACATTCCCATAGACACCCTCCTAAACCTTGTGGACGGCCTTCCCAGAAGCTGTTATAGCTGGAAAGGGTGGGCCAACTCAATATTGAACCCTACGGACTAAGACTGGGATGCCATTAAAGTTCATGTGCTTGTAAAGGCAGGTGTCCCAATACTTTTGACAATATAGTGTATTTTGAGACTCGTTTAGTGGTGTAGCTGGGGGAAAAATTGTGGATTGTTTTTTAGGTTGTTGTAAAGTACTTTGAATTGTATTCGTGGTGAGCGGAAGCCAGTGGAGGGATTGGCAGAGAGGGGTGGAGGACACTAAATGGAACCCGGTGGAGGGATTGGCAGAGAGGGGTGGAGGACACTAAATGGAACCCAGTGGAGAGATTGGCAGAGAGGAGGGAAGGACACTGAATGGAAGCCGGTGGAGGGATTGGCAGAGAGGAGGGGAGGACACTGAATGGAAGCCGGTGGAGGGATTGGCAGAGAGGAGTGGAGGACACTGAATGGAAGCCGGTGGAGGGATTGGCAGAGAGGAGTGGAGGACACTGAATGGAAGCCGGTGGAGGGATTGGCAGAGAGGAGGACACTGAATGGTAGCCGGTGGAGGGATTGGCAGAGAGGAGGACACTGAATGGAGAGCAGTGGAGGGATTGGTAGAGAGGGGTGGAGGACACTGAATGGAAGCCGGTGGAGAGATTGGCAGAGAGGAGTGGAGGACACTGAATGGAAGCCGGATTGTGGGATTGGCAGAGAGGGGTGGAGGACACTGAATGGAAGCCGGTGGAGGGATTGGCAGAGAGGGGTGGAGGACACTGAATGGAAGCCGGTGGAGGGATTGGCAGAGAGGGTGGAGGACACTGAATGGAAGCCGGATTGTGGGATTGGCAGAGAGGGGTGGAGGACACTGAATGGAAGCCGGTGGAGGGATTGGCAGAGAGGGGTGGAGGACACTGAATGGAAGCCGGTGGAGGGATTGGCAGAGAGGAGTGGAGGACACTGAATGGAAGCCGGTGGAGGGATTAGCAGAGAGGAGTGGAGGACACTGAATGGAAGCCGGATTGTGGGATTGGCAGAGGGGGTGGAGGACACTAAATGGAAGCCGGTGGAGGAATTGGTAGAGAGGAGTGGAGGACACTGAATGGAAGCCGGTGGAGGGATTGGCAGAGAGGAGTGGAGGACACTGAATGGAAGCCGGATTGTGGGATTGGCAGAGAGGAGGACACTGAATGGAGAGCAGTGGAGGGATTGGCAGAGAGGAGTGGAGGACACTGAATGGAAGCCGGTGGAGGGATTGGCAGAGAGGGGTGGAGGACACTGAATGGAAGCCGGATTGTGGGATTGGCAGAGAGGAGTGGAGGACACTGAATGGAAGCCGGATTGTGGGATTGGCAGAGAGGAGTGGAGGACACTGAATGGAAGCCGGATTGTGGGATTGGCAGAGAGGAGTGGAGGACACTGAATGGAAGCCGGATTGTGGGATTGGCAGAGAGGAGTGGAGGACACTGAATGGAAGCCGGATTGTGGGATTGGCAGAGGGGGTGGAGGACACTGAATGGAAGCCGGATTGTGGGATTGGCAGAGGGGGTGGAGGACACTGAATGGAAGCCGGATTGTTGGATTGGCAGAGAGGGGTGGAGGACACTGAATGGAAGCCGGATTGTGGGATTGGCAGAGGGGGGTGGAGGACACTGAATGGAAGCCGGATTGTGGGATTGGCAGAGGGGGGTGGAGGACACTGAATGGAAGCCGGATTGTGGGATTGGCAGAGGGGGGCGGAGGACACTGAATGGAAGCCGGTGGAGGAATTGGTAGAGAGGGGTGGAGGACACTGAATAGAAGCCGGATTGTGGGATTGGCAGAGAGGAGTGGAGGACACTGAATGGAAGCCGGTGGAGGGATTGGCAGAGAGGAGTGGAGGACACTGAATGGAAGCCGGATTGTGGGATTGGCAGAGAGGAGTGGAGGACACTGAATGGAAGCCGGTGGAGGGATTGGCAGAGAGGAGTGGAGGACACTGAATGGAAGCCGGTGGAGGGATTAGCAGAGAGGAGTGGAGGACACTGAATGGAAGCCGGATTGTGGGATTGGCAGAGGGGGGTGGAGGACACTAAATGGAAGCCGGTGGAGGAATTGGTAGAGAGGAGTGGAGGACACTGAATGGAAGCCGGTGGAGGGATTGGCAGAGAGGAGTGGAGGACACTGAATGGAAGCCGGATTGTGGGATTGGCAGAGAGGAGGACACTGAATGGAGAGCAGTGGAGGGATTGGCAGAGAGGAGTGGAGGACACTGAATGGAAGCCGGTGGAGGGATTGGCAGAGAGGAGTGGAGGACACTGAATGGAAGCCGGATTGTGGGATTGGCAGAGAGGAGTGGAGGACACTGAATGGAAGCCGGATTGTGGGATTGGCAGAGAGGAGTGGAGGACACTGAATGGAAGCCGGATTGTGGGATTGGCAGAGAGGAGTGGAGGACACTGAATGGAAGCCGGATTGTGGGATTGGCAGAGAGGAGTGGAGGACACTGAATGGAAGCCGGATTGTGGGATTGGCAGAGGGGGGTGGAGGACACTGAATGGAAGCCGGATTGTGGGATTGGCAGAGGGGGGTGGAGGACACTGAATGGAAGCCGGATTGTGGGATTGGCAGAGAGGGGTGGAGGACACTGAATGGAAGCCGGATTGTGGGATTGGCAGAGGGGGGTGGAGGACACTGAATGGAAGCCGGATTGTGGGATTGGCAGAGGGGGGTGGAGGACACTGAATGGAAGCCGGATTGTGGGATTGGCAGAGGGGGGCGGAGGACACTGAATGGAAGCCGGTGGAGGAATTGGTAGAGAGGGGTGGAGGACACTGAATAGAAGCCGGATTGTGGGATTGGCAGAGAGGAGTGGAGGACACTGAATGGAAGCCGGTGGAGGGATTGGCAGAGAGGAGTGGAGGACACTGAATGGAAGCCGGATTGTGGGATTGGCAGAGAGGAGTGGAGGACACTGAATGGAAGCCGGTGGAGGGATTGGCAGAGAGGAGTGGAGGACATTGAATGGAAGCCGGTGGAGGGATTGGCAGAGAGGAGTGGAGGACACTGAATGGAAGCCGGTGGAGGGATTGGTAGAGAGGGGTGGAGGACACTGTGTCACTCTCGGGGTATGGCGGGAAATAGGAGGTGGATCCCCTATGCCAATGAGGCGATAGCACGGGTTGTATTGGAGGACCGATTCTAATGTTGCTGCTGGTTTTCACCAGAGCCCGCCGCAAAGCGGGATGGACTTGCAGCGGCGGTAGCAACCAGGTTGTGTCTTCCAATAGCAACTCGACCCCACTGACAGCTGAGACAGGCGCGGTACACAAGGATAGAGCAGAGGCGAGGTCAAACGTAGCAAAAGGTCAAGGCAGGTGGCAAAGGTTCGTAGTCAGGGGCAACAGCAGAGGTCTGGATACACAAGCAGGAGCAAACACAAAAACGCTTTCACTGGGCACTAGGGCAACACAAGATCCGGCCAGGACAGGAGGGGGAAGTGGGTTTATGAAGGATACTGTGAAATGGTAATTGGACCAGGCACCAATCAATTGTGCACTGGCCCTTTAAGAGGAGGCAGAGTTGCGCGCGCACGCCTAGGGAGCGGGGGAGCGCCCGCCGGAGAAGCAGGCGGGGACTGGAGAGAGGAGCGGGATGCAATCCCCGGGCGGGCCGTGGATCGCATCCCGGAGACCGAGCAGCGCCCGCGGTCAGGGGAGCTGACCAGGGCGCTGCAGGAGAGAGGACGCCGTGAGCGCTCCGGGAAGGATGGGACACCCGGAGCGCTCGGCGTTACAGTACCCCCCCCCTTGGGTCTCCCCCTCTTCTTGGGTCTCCCCCTCCTCCTGGAACCCAAGAACCTGAGGATGAGATCCTTGTCAATGATGTTACCCTCAGGCTCCCAGGACCTCTCCTCAGGACCACAATTCTCCCAGTCAACAAGATAGAAGCGCTTACCTCGGACGGTTCTAGAGGCAAGGATCTCTTTAACGGAGAAGATGTCGGAGGAGCCGGTGACCGGAGCAGGGGCGGTGACCTTGGGGGAAAAGCGATTAAGAATAAAGGGTTTGAGGAGGGAAACATGGAAAGAGTTGGGGATACGGAGGGAAGGAGGAAGATGCAGTTTGTAGGACACGGAATTGATCCGAGCCTTGATCTTGAATGGACCGAGGTAGCGGGGACCCAACTTGTAACTGGGGATGCGGAACCTGATGTACCTGGAGGAGAGCCACACCCTATCACCAGGGGAGAATACAGGAGGAGGTCTTCTTTTATTGTCAGCATGTTTCTTCATGCGAGAAGAGGCCAGGGCAAGCGACTTTTGGGTCTCTCTCCAGATGGACGACAGCTCTTGGGTGACTTCGTCTACAGCGGGGACTCCGGAAGAAGTGGGGATGGGTAGGGGGGGAAGAGGATGACGGCCGTAAACCACAAAGAAGGGTGATTTAGAGGAGGACTCCGATTCTTTCAGGTTGTAAGAAAATTCGGCCCAGGGCAGGAGGTCAGCCCAGTCGTCTTGACGAGCCGAGACAAAGTGTCGTAGGTAGGCCCCAAGGATTTGGTTGACTCTCTCCACTTGTCCATTGGACTGTGGATGGTAGGCAGAGGAGAAGTCCAGTTTGACTTTCAATTGACTGCAGAGAGCTCTCCAGAACTTAGACACGAACTGGACGCCTCTATCCGAGACGATGTGAGATGGAAGTCCATGAAGACGAAAAATCTGGAGGAAGAAATGTTTAGCAAGTATAGGTGCAGAAGGGAGACCTGGAAGCGGGACAAAATGTGCCATTTTGGAGAAACGGTCAACGACCACCCATATGGTAGTATGGCCGTGGGAAGGAGGAAGGTCCGTGATGAAGTCCATAGCTATGGGCCCAGGGTCGCTCAGGCACAGGCAGAGGATGAAGAAGACCAGCAGGCTTTTGGTGGGTGGTCTTGTCTCGAGCACATATAGTACAGGCCTGTACGAAGTCCGTCACATCCTTTTTTAAGGAGGGCCACCAGTAATACCTGGAAATCAGTTGGGAGGACTTCTTGACTCCAGGATGACCAGCCAGATGAGAGGAGTGACCCCATTTGAGGATCTGGAGACGAAGACGTGGGGGGACCAAGGTTTTTCCTGGAGGAACTTGCACCAAGGAGGCAGGAGCAGAAGAGATCAGACACTCAGGAGGTACAGAAGTATCGGTGGAATGTGATAGGGCGTCTGCCCTGACATTCTTGTCCGCAGGACGGAAATGGATCTCAAAGTTGAAGCGGGCAAAAAACAACGACCACCTAGCTTGGCGTGGGTTTAACCGCTGGGCGGACTGGAGATAAGAGAGATTTTTGTGATCCGTGAAGATCGTGATGAGGTGAACGGATCCCTCAAGGAGATGTCTCCATTCCTCAAGTGCTAGCTTAATGGCCAGTAATTCACGATCTCCGATGGAATAGTTCTTTTCAGGGGGGGGGAAAGTTTTAGAAAAGAAACCACAGGTGATGTTCTTGTCCTTGGAGTCTTTCTGGAGAAGCACGGCTCCCGCTCCCACAGAGGAGGCATCGACTTCCAGGAGAAACGGTTTGAGAAGATCAGGTCTGGATAAAACGGGTGCAGAGGCAAAGACAGATTTGAGGTGGTTAAATGCCTCATCAGCTTGAGGAGGCCAGGACCTAGGATTCGCATCCTTTTTGGTTAGCGCCACAATAGGCGCGACAATGGTGGAGAAATGAGGAATGAACTGGCGATAGTAATTGGCGAATCCGAGGAAACGCTGGATGGCCCGTAGCCCGGTAGGACGTGGCCAGTTCAGGACGGCAGAAAGTTTCTCAGGGTCCATTTGGAGACCTTGTCCAGAGACCAAGTAACCCAGGAAGGGAAGACTGCAGCGTTCAAAGAGACATTTCTCTAGTTTGGCGTACAGACGGTTATCACGGAGTCGCTGGAGCACTTGACGGACATGAAGACGGTGCTCCTCTAAGCTAGAGGAGAAAATCAGGATATCATCCAGATAGACAACAACACAGGAGTATAGCAAGTCTCTGAAAATCTCATTCACAAAGTCTTGGAAGACCGCAGGGGCATTGCATAAGCCAAAGGGCATGACGAGATATTCAAAGTTTCCGTCACGGGTGTTAAAGGCGGTTTTCCACTCATCGCCTTTACGGATACGGATGAGATTATATGCGCCCCGGAGGTCCAGTTTGGTGAAAATTCTTGCTCCGCGCAAACGGTCAAAAAGTTCTGAGATAAGAGGCAGTGGGTATCGATTCTTTACAGTGATCTTATTAAGACTACGATAGTCAATGCAGGGACGTAAGGACCCGTCCTTCTTGGCGACAAAGAAGAATCCTGCTCCAGCAGGGGAAGAGGACTTGCGGATGAAGCCTCTCTTGAGGTTCTCCTGGATGTACTCTGTCATAGCTTGGGTCTCCGGGATGGAGAGAGGGTAGATCCTGCCACGGGGCGGAGTGGTCCCAGGAAGAAGATCAATAGGGCAATCAAAGGGTCTATGTGGTGGCAAAACCTCAGCTTGTCTTTTGCAAAACACATCAGCAAAGTCCTGGTAAGGCTTGGGAAGACTAGGCAGAGAGGCAGAGATGGAGACTTGTTTAATGGGCACCGCTTTGAGGCAATGCCTGTGGCAGGAAGGACCCCAACTTTTGATGTCCCCCGAGGCCCAGTCGAGGGTAGGAGAATGTAGCTGGAGCCAGGGTAGGCCCAAAAGGATCTCAGAGGTACAGTTGGGTAACACAAAAAAGTCAATCTTTTCCTGATGGAGAACTCCAATTTTCATGAGGAGAGGTTCGGTGCGATAACGCACGATGCAGTTCCCTAGGGGGGGGCCAGAGGGGGCCCTGAACCCCCCCCAAAATGATGCTGTACCCCACCATGTGCCCCCCCCCCGGCCCCCAGAGGGGGCCCACCCCCCCCAAAAAACCCCACCACCAAAAAAAAACCAAAAAATATTTTTTTTTTAATTTTTTTTTTTTACAAAAAGGCAATGTCTTTTTGTTTGCATCCGTAGCGGATGCGCCACATCTTACTCAGGCTGCTGCTGGAGTAACACAGTCTCTATTGAGAGGGGGAGTATTCTTCTAGCCTGGACACGTGGGTAAGTGTGTGCACTGCAGTACACTGTAATCACTGAACTGCATTATCTCCATCCCTTCTCTCCCCATCTGTCCCTCCCCCTCTCCTGTTCTTTCAAGACCTTCACAACTTACTTTCACTTTCAGTTAGGCAGGTAATAGACTATGCAAATTTCTTTCCTGCATCCACAGAGTGCAGGAAAGAAACTTGCATGATTCCCCCATTAACACAGACAGTGGTGACAGGGGAATATCCTTCCTGCCCAGCAATTGTATTCTCCCAACAAACAGTCATTATCACTAGTGGCTATAGCAACCACTAGTGATAATCATAAGAGTATCTGTCAGGCTGGTTGTTCCCAATTTGATCGATCAACTTGGTTCATTCAGCCTGCTCATTAATGGTTCAAACCTCAACCAGCTGAGATTTAAACTGCCTATGGCTGGTCTTAGCACTTAGGCAGCCCATACATTGATCACTTTTTTCATTTAACTAGTAGGTTGCATGAAAAAAAAAGAAATGATCCAATTCTCCCATCTACACATTATAGGTGGATGGGGGAATCCTTGCAGTGTGGACCAGTGGTGGAACTACCAGGGTTGCTGTCCTGGCTATTCACAGCGCTGGTCTCTGTCTCCATGGCAGCAGTGGCACATTGGAACCCAGTGCTGGTTACTTTATGGGGCTAATGTACAGGAGAGCCAGCACAATTTGTTGTTAGAGATGGGCAGGGCATGTTCAAAATCCCACATGCCCGAGCCCGTCAGGAAGCCCACACTGCACGGCGCTAAGCACAAGCAGTGAGACATTTCCTGGTCCGCAGCTGCACAGATCAGGATTGTCTCACTGCCTGTGATTAGCTGTGTGCAGTGTCGGCTTCCTGGCGGGATCGGGCAAGTGGGATTTCAAACACACCCAAGCCCATGTCTAATGGTTGTAGAGTAGACAGTTGACCTCCCTGCAGGTTGCTTAGCAGCAGTGCAGCCTTCTCTGACATGCTGATCGTGATGCAATCCAGGTGATGCTCCTAGTCAAATCCTAGTGTTAAATATCATAGTGATTTTATTGATCAAAGCCCACACCTTACAGGCATAGAGCCCACACCTTACAGGCATAGAGCCCACACCTTACAGGCATAGAGCCCACACCTTACAGGCTTAGAGCCCACACCTTACAGGCATAGAGCCCACACCTTACAGGTGTAGAGCCCACACCTTACAGGCATAGAGCCCACATGGCTGCTGAACATACAGTGGATGTGGTTGTACTCTTGATGCTAATAAATACTGTGTTTATTAGATCTGACTGGGAGCATCACCTGGATCACATCCCGATCAGCATGTCAACAGAGAAGGTTATACAACATTACTGCTGCTAGGTGACCAGCTGGGGGCTCGGCTCTCTACAACCAATAGTGCCAGCCTTCCCCTGCATGCACCCATAATGTCACCAGCACTAGGTCCTAATAGACTGCTGCCACTGCCAAGGACACAGATGCCAGACCAGCACTGTCAATAGCAGGGGCAGGACAGCAAGAGGAGGCTGGGGAACACCACAGTGGCAGAACACCAAGGCCCGGTGGCAAGACAACCTTTGCAACCCTGATAGTTCTCCCACTGCTTTGGACCCTTATATTTTCTTGGTATGCTGGTGACATATATCTCTTGTTTTCTGCCACCCTGGGGATCGTAGTAAAATTGCATTTTATAGTTGCCCCCCTACTTTTGTCCCTGTCCCCCCATGCGTGCCCCCCCTGCAAATATGAAAGAACACTGGGATAGGAACCCTCGGCACAGCTTGGGGTCTCCGTTGAACTTGTCAGGAAGGGACAGGCGGACTCTAGTGGTGGAGGAGATGTAGGAGCTGGCGGTGGAGATGGCAGAAGCTGCTGTAGCATAGCAGTTAACTGCGCCAATTGCTGTCCCTGTTGAGCTACCACCGTGGTCAGATCCGAGAGGCTAGGCAGCGGGACCTCAGCGGGATCCATGGCTGGATCTACTGTCACGTTCCGGGTACGGCGGGAAATAGGAGGTGGATCCCCTATGGCAATGAGGCGATAGCACGGGTTGTATTGGAGGACCGGTTCTAATGTTGCTACTGGTTTTCACCAGAGCCCGCCGCAAAGCGGGATGGACTTGCAGCGGCGGTAGCAACCAGGTCGTGTCTTCCAATAGCAACTCGACCCCACTGACAGCTGAGACAGGCGCGGTACACAAGGATAGAGCAGAGGCGAGGTCAAACGTAGCAAAAGGTCAAGGCAGGTGGCAAAGGTTCGTAGTCAGGGGCAACAGCAGAGGTCTGGATACACAAGCAGGAGCAAACACAAAAATGCTTTCACTGGGCACTAGGGCAACACAAGATCCGGCCAGGACAGGAAGGGGAAGTGGGTTTATGAAGGATACTGTGAAATGGTAATTGGACCAGGCACCAATCAATTGTGCACTGGCCCTTTAAGAGGAGGCAGAGTCACGCGCGCGCGCCTAGGGAGCGGGGGCACGCGCGCCGGAGAAGCAGGCGGGGACTGGAGAGAGGAGTGGGATGCGATCCCCGGGCGGGCCGTGGATCGCATCCCGGAGACCGAGCAGCGCCCGCAGTCAGGGGAGCTGACCGGGGCGCTGCAGGAGAGAGGACGCCGTGAGCGCTCCGGGAAGGATGGGACACCCGGAGCGCTCGGCGTTACACACTGAATGGAAGCCGGTGGAGGGATTGGCAGAGAGGGGTGGAGGACACTGAATGGAAGCTGGTGGAGGGATTGGCAGAGAGGAGTGGAGGACACTGAATGGTTGGTAAGGTGAATAAGTCTGGTGACAGCATTCATGATGGGGATAGACTATGTAGAGGTAAGCCAATGAGGGGCTAGTTGCAGTAGTCGGGGCGAGAGATGACCGGGGAGGGAATTAGAAGCTTTGTGGTGTCATTGGTTAGGAAGGGGCGTATTCTGGAGATATTGCAGAGGCTGAGGCGGCATGATAGGACAGTCCAGAATTTCCCCTTGAACCCTGGCATGTGGGGACGGACTGATAGTTGTGTCATTGATCTTGACAGAGAAGTCCGGGGAAGGGGTACGTGGGGGAGGAAATATTATGATGTTTGAGGGCTCTACGTAATTTTCTAACAAAAAATACAGATTTCTACATGTAAGCAAACGTGTCAGAAAAGGCCGGGTCTTCGGGTGGATAGTACAGTCAAGATTCTATTTGGTGCTCTTCATATGATTACAGGTAACAACTTTTTGTTGTTTTTCGGAGAAAAAGTGTGAATTACGCAATAGCACACTAAGCCGTTACCCTCGCTGAGTAGATTTAAAAACACTTCAACTGGGAAATGAAAAGTCTCCCTGGCAACACTAACTGGGCGCTCCTTGGCATCACAGAACGTTCTGTTCTCCAAACTTCAGTTCCCAGAATGTCTGCTGGAGTGGTAATGGGCTCAATTAACCTCAATTAGTTTCACGTCACGGGACAAAAGATTTATTTAAATACTGTTAGGAGTGGTGGGGACTGGGGACGAAATCCAGGAACGTGGTTGGTGGTATTGCCCGCATTTAATGGGCACTAGTCAAGAACAAAGACACGTGTAGCTGGAGCCCTGGCCAGGCTAGCCGGAAAAAAAAAGCAAAAAAAAAACAACATAATTCTCCCAGCGTTAATGGATTTTCACAATGCCGGTATTTAGAGTACCCTGTAGTTGAGTTTTGACCTTGTGATTAGGCACACGTGTGACGGCTGCAAGAAGTAAAAAACAAAAGCCCACTTATTCGTTGGGTAAGGTCACCATGGATTGCCAGCCAGGTCAGTACAACACTTAGCTGGTAACTCTGAAGAAAAGCTTCGTTCAAAAAAATAAAAAACAGACACTCCAAAATGGAAATTGAAAAACTGAAAACGGGAAATCAATATTGAGTCTGACTTCTCGGCTTCAGTCCCTAATGCCGGTGATTCTGATTACATTCTGGTAATTCTTGGCTTTTGATGGGCTTTTGATGGGTTGCACTGATAATTGAATCAAGAGAATCTTTCATTCGTTAATTGTTGATTCAAATGAATACCTTGGCATGCAGATCCATCTTCTTTCTGAGCAGAATTAACCGATCTAGGAAGCCAAGGAGTCCTGAATTGTACACAAGACAGATCCGCAAAGCGTATATGAGGGAGAATCAAACAAACCCGAATGTCTAATAAAATAAAATGTAAAAAAAATAAATAAAAAAATCTGTGTTGCGGTATTTTACATATACCTGAAGAAAGCAGCCGCCACGCAACTGTCATACCAAACAGCCAATAAACAAAGAATATCAAACATCTCATTTCACAACACAAGTCCACAATTCTGGAGACCAATAAGTAGCGCCAACAAACAAATCAAACAGCAATCTCAATATTGTGCAAAAAGAATATAAGCAAAGTCCACATAATCATTTCAGGAGTTGCGACCGACGTATCATCTTCCCCAGATCATTTCAATTTAGGTAAACCTAACCTTTAACCACTTCAGCCCCGGACCAATTTGCAGCCAAAGGACCAGGCCCCCTTTTTGCGATTCGGCACTGCGTCGCTTTAACTGACAATTGCGCGGTCGTGTGACGTGGCTCCCAAACAAAATTGGCGTCTTTTTTTTCCCACAAATAGAGATTTCTTTTGGTGGTATTTGATCACCTCTGCGGTTTTTTTTTTTTTGCGCTATAAACAAAATCAGAGCGACAATTTTGAAAAAATGCATTATTTTTTACTTTTTGGTATAATAAATATCCCCCAAAAATATATATAAAAAAACATCCTCAGTTTAGGCCGATACGTATTCTTCTACATATTTTTGGTAAAAAAAAAAAAGGACGCCAATTTTGTTTGGGAGCCACGCTGCACGACCGCGCAATTGTCAGTTAAAGCGACGCAGTGTCGAATCACAAAAAGTGGCCTGGTCCTTTGGCTGCAAATTGGTCCGGGGCTTAAGTGGTTAAGGGCGTGCCTCAACTGCCAATACCTAAACTGAAATGATCTGGGGAAGATGATGGCGATTATTGATTTGCGCAAAAGTTATAGCGTTTACAAAATAGGGGATAGTTTTATAGCATTTTTATTAATATTTTTTTTTACTAGTAATGGCGGCGATCAGCGATTTTTATTGTGACTGCGACATTATGGCGGACACATCGGACATTTTTGACACATTTTTGGGACCATTGTCATTTATACAGCAATCAGTGCTATAAAAATGCACTGATTCCTGTATAAATGACACTGGCAGTGAAGGAGTTAACCACTAGGGGCGGGGAGGGGTTAAGTGTGTGTGTTTTTTTTAACTGTAGGGGGCGTGGCTTGGCGTCTGACGTCACTGATCGTCTTTCCCTATGACAGGGAACAGACGATCAGTGACAGGGTCACTAGGAAGCACGGGGAAAGGTTTGTTTACACTTACCTCTCCTCGTTATTCAGCTCTGTGACCCGATCGCGGGACACCAGCGGCGATCGGGTCCGTTGGTCCCGCGGCCATGGTCACGGAGCTCAGGACCGGGTCGCAAGCGCGCACAACCCACAGCTTGGCACTTAAAGAGATACGTACGTGATTGTGCCCAGCCGTGCCATTCTGCCGACGTATATCGGCGTGAGGCGGTCCTTAAGTGGTTAAGAATCAAGCCACGTACACATGATCAGATTTTTGGCCAACAAAACCGTGGAATTTTGTTCAAAGGGCATTGGCCCAAACTTGTCTTGCATACGAATATGAGCGTAGTGACTTACTACGTTGTTTTTTCAGCTCTTTAGCGCCACCCTTTGGGCTCCTTCTGCTAATTTTGTGTTAGTAGAAGTGTTGATTCGCGCTTTTCATTTGGCACTTTTCAGTTAGTTTCTGAACGGCCGTTCGTCAACCAGCCATGTTGCGGAATCGGAGGAGATAACGTGTTTTTTATTATTGGCCTTGGAGTTCTTGCTTTGACATTATTCTTTTGGGTTGAATAATAATGATTTGATTTGGTATATTTTCTATACTTTTGGATGCATAGAATGCACTTTTTCGTTAAGTTCTATTGGCAGATATCATGTCTAATTTTACTTGTTTTCTTTTTTTAATGCAGAATAAAAACATTGTGGAGAATAATACTTGGCTGTGTGTTTTACTTCAAATGACAGTTTGGGAGTCGGCAGTTACATTTTATAAAATATAATGTAACATTGACAAGGGACACCAACATAGTTGTATCTTTGATCTTATAAACTCCGGGATAATGGTGTGTGGTAACTTGCCCAAATAAAAAAAAAAAAAAAAAAGCATAATAATATTATTCTTGATATCACTAGAAAATAAAAGCCTTTGAAAATTTGTTTGCAACTCCATCAGTATCACCAGCAAAGCGGCTTCATTATAATCCCATTAAAGAAGAAGAGAATTGTGCGCTGTATCTCCAGATTTCATAATTTGCCGCGTCACGAATGTTAATTCTCCATTACGAATGCGAGTTTACAAGACCGACCGCTTCCGGCTCGTCCTTGCTTCCGAGCATTCCTGTTTGTACTTTGGACTTTTGTCTGACGGACTTGTGTACACAAATCCGACAACAGACCTTTGTCCGCGGAAAATTTATAAACCTGCCATCCAACATTTGTCCGCAGAAAATCCAACAACAATTGTCCGATGGAGCGTACACACGGTTGGATTTTCCACCAATAGCCTGTCATCAAACATTTCCCGTCGGAAAATCCGACCGTGTGTACGCAGCTTTAGTTTCCTAACCTGGTGATTCTGGAATCCGATCCAATAGAGCGTCTTCTGATCTCTGGGGTGACGGGGAAGCCCCTTTCTTCCCTGTACCTATCTCTGACAGTAACCCACGATATTAAGCCTACCCGTTCGCTGAGCAGATGGAGAGTAGACATTTCTTCATTGGGGGATGAGGAGCGGAAGGATTGTGTTGCATCATTTATTCCTTCTATGATCTCGGACAAGAACCGATTTATTCAGCTAAAATTTTTACACCCTGCTGTCAGGGTCCAGCCCTTCCTTCTCAGAGCTGGTCGCTCAGCTGTCGGCTAATTGCCAGCTCCCATCACTCTCAACAGTTACTCAGCTGTTGATGATATCCTGCTCGTCAGTCCTGCCTTCTTAAGCCCTTCAGCCCAGAGGATCTCTGCCTTCGCCTTGGTCAACATCACAGAGACCATCTCCTGCGTTCCTGTTTAAAGGCTTGATTTGCTGACATCCCTTCTGGCTCCAGATCCTGCTTGCCGTTTTACTACATTGATCCCTGACTTCTGGCTTGGCGGACTATCTGTTCTGGTTACTGAACTCTGGCTATGTTTTGACTACGTTTGTTCTTTTTACTTTTATTATTAAACAAGTGTGATTTAATGGTACTTCTGTCTCGGTCTGATTTCATGGTTTCTGACACCTGCAGAGGCTAGCTGATATCTATCCCACTCTTAGCCCATTGTGTACCCTATGCAACCTTGAACCGGGAACCTTTTTTCATATGGTTTGGTCCTGTCCCAATCTCTGTCCTTACTGGCAGGCTAAGGCAGATACCCCGAGTGTTATAAGTGGATTTGGTGTACCTCTGGATCCTCTGATCCCATTACTGAGCTACTTGGAGGATGTGGAGGGAGACAGATACACCAAGTTATGCATTACCTTCACCCTGTTTTATGCCAGGAGAGAAGTCCTGCTGAGATGGAAGAGGAAGGATCCTCGTTCACGAGACTCATGGCAGCAGACGATTAATAATGTGATAACACTCTATAAGATGACATACGAGAGCAGGAATTGCCCAGCAAGTTTGACAAGTATGGTCGAACTGGATAGATGCTTGTAGTTAATCCCTCGATGGCCTATGTAGGACCTTATCTTGCATATTTATATTCAGGTTCGGTGGCCCGGGCCCCCCCCCCCCCCTTTTTTTTTTAGAGAGAGATCCTGGTTGTTTTACCTGCTGGCACTATGGGGTAGCACAGGATTAGGGGTACTTATCCGTTTAAACTCCTAATTGAACTTCACCTGGGGCATATTTTGCTCCCTCTATATGATGTTTTATTGTATGTGGGTAATCGATACTATAAGTGCTACTTTCGCTCTGATGCTTTTGTTATATGACATCTACTGTACTGAATGACCTTTCATTGATATTTTGCTTATGTTTTTGTACCGTCATTGTTAGTCCAATAAAAATCTTTTCTGTTAAAAAAAATGAAAAAGTGCACGCAATAATAAAAATCAATCCTAAAAAGTCAGAGATAAATGGTATTAAACCACAACTTACAGTAAATAAATAATATACATGCAAAACTAAGCAAAGTGAAAGAAAAAAGTCCAATAATCCGTGATAAATAACAACTTACAGTATATGTGATAAAGAATGTTGCTAGAAGTGTCCCCACACTCCTACTTCCTGTTATAGAAAGGGAGCATCCACTACCAGGTGTAGTTTGACTGCAAATTTAAATACAATTTTTGTAAATACAGTAAATAATTGTTCTCCTTCACTGATGGGCACTGATAAGGCGGCCCTGATAGGCTGCACTGATGGGCAATGATGAGGCTGCACTGATGGACACTAATGAGGAGGCACTGATAAGGTTGCACTGATAAGGAGGCACTGATAGGCAATGATGAGGCTGCACTGATGGGCAATGATGAGGTGGCACTGATGGGCACTGATGAGTACTAATGAGGAGGCAGTGATAAGGTTGCACTAATAGGGCAGCACCGATGGGCATTGATAGGGTGGCACTGATGAGCACTAATGAGGAGGCACTGATAAGGTTTCACTAATAAGGCTGCACTGATGGGCAATGATGAGGTGGCACTGATGAGGCTGCAGTGATGGGCAATGATGAAGTGGCACTGATGGGCACTGATGAGCACTAATGAGGAGGGACTGATAATGTTGCACTGGTAAGGCAGCACTGATGGGCAATGATGAGGTGGCACTGATGAGGCTGAACTGATGGGCAATGATGAGGTGGCACTGAAGGGCACTGATGAGTACTAATGAGGAGGCAGTGAAAAGGTTGCACTAATAAGGCGGCACTGATGAGGCTGCACTGATGGGCAATGATGAGGTGGCACTAATGGGCACTGATGAGCACTAATGAGGAGGCACTGATAAGGTTGCACTGATAAGGTGGCACTGATGGGCAATGATGAGGTGGCACTGATGAGGCTGCACTGATTGGCAATGATGAGGTGGCACTGATGGGCACTGATGAGTACTAATGAGGAGGCACTGATAAGGTTGCACTAATAAGGTGGCACTGATGGGCAACGATGGGCACTGATGAGGCTCCACTGATGGGCACTGATCAGGTGGCACCGATGAGGCGGCACTGATAAGTGCCCATCAGTGCAGCCTCATTAGGCCTCATGAGGAGGCACTGATAAAGCGGCACTGATGGGCAATGATGAGGCTGCACTGATGGGCACTGATGAGCACTATTGAGGAGGCACTGATAAAGCGGCACTGATTATCCCTGATGAGGCTGTACTATCAGTGTAAATGTCCCCTGTCACAGGATAGCTGGTTATCGGCTTTCCTTTCCTCACACACCGACAGCACTGAGGAAAGGAAATGCTGAACTAACATTTGTTTACATGTGATAAGCTGTGATTGGCCCTTTACCTGGATCTGTGATCAGTTGTGTCTGACTGACACAGCAATCACAAAGCGTGCCCATTGCACGGCCTGAGGACCCGCAGGGGGGTGGGGAAGATGTCAATAGACACCCTCCCAGAGATGGACGACCTCGCTGTAGCCGTCTTCCAGCTTGAGCACGGTCAGCAAGTGGTTAAATGAGCCTCTTACCGGACAGTGTGGACCCTTACATTATAAATGGCCAGATAGCGTCATCCATCCGAATCTCTCCACCACCATCAGATGTTCACAATAACAAAATAAAAATGGTACAATCCCATGGCGAAGTATGTAAAACAATTCTGCGTTATTAAAAAACACAACTTGGGCAAAACAATCCTTAAAATACATGCAAATGTGCAAAACCGCTAATAAAACTTCACATGTAGCAGGTCAAAAACAGCCGCGCATCCCAGATAGAAAGATCCGCTAATAAAACTTCCAATGTAGCAGGCTGAATCAGTCGCACTGGGCTCCAAGCTCCCGGTTGGTGGGCGTGCATGTGGGATGTCACATTGTAGCCACATCCTACGCGTTTTGGCGGGAAATTATGTCGTCAGGAGGCTTGACTGGATGCCGTACATTATGCATGAAAACCTAAAAAATACAACGCCCGCTGCTAAGCAACCAAAGATACCAAAGTAAATATCGCTTCCACAGGCACATTCAAGTGCCCTAAAACAGTTATATGAAACACGCCACCTAATGGTAAAATACAAACTGCAATTGCCACTATATTTAAAAAGAGAGACAAAAAAAGGGAGAAAACTCCCATCTTGTAGCAGAAATAAATATTACAATTGCCATTACAGTATAACTAAAAAGGGAAAAACAATCCTTTTTATAACCAAGATAATAATAATGCAATTTTGGCCTCAGCCTGCTACATCGGATTACAGGAAATAAAAACTGCAAAAAGTCAAAACTATTAAAACTATATAATACAGAGGAATCCCAAAGGTATAAATTGCGTTCTTTGCTCATCTAAAGTTAACAAAATCGCTTCCAAATAAAATCTGACATAGGGACCTTCTCATCCCGGCAATGATCAAGAACCAAATCAATATTATAAAGAATTATCAATAATATAACATACATGATTACCCCATACATCATCATCATTGGGGGATCCCCTAATCTCCTACTATTGCTGTGTTGATAACCTGCAAAAAAATGCACATGTCTAGTATTCACCAGAGCTCCTAATGGTGGGGATGAGTTTTGATACATGTTAGTACCAGGTCATGGTCCTCAGGATCACCCCACCAGGAGGTGAGAAAGCCGGGGTCCAGTAGCAGATATAGCAGGTTGGGATCAAGCAGAAGCATAGTCAGTAAACAAGCCAAAGGTCAGTAACAAGCTGTTGCAGGTTGGGATCAAGAAAATTCGGAAATTCAAAAATTAGCCGGGGTCCAGTAGCAGATATAGCAGGTAGGGATCAAGCAGAAGCGTAGTCGAGGGACAAGCTAAAGATCAGTAAAGGGTGGTAGTGAAGATATGGACAGCTGCAGGTACGCAAAGGAGAAAGATTTTGATTGGAGAAAGCACACTGAATGGTCTTTCTTCTTAGTAAGTAGAGAAGGGTATAGGGCCCAGTTCACTCTTTGCATTTTTTGGTGTGTAAGTTATCCTTTCTTCTCACCCTATGTACTCTTCTCTCATGGTGACTTCTCTGCACATAGGATGTGGCTGTTT
>CM053029.1:606137259-606166645 GCA_028564925.1 Lithobates sylvaticus | reverse complement strand
CTTAAAGCACCCGCCGTACAGCTACAGCGATTCGCGCAGGGGTGCCATACTGTTAGTCGGCAAGTGGTTATCCACATAAGGACCGAGCCTCTTTCTGAGATTTGTTGTTTACAAGTTTTTTTGCTAGAAAATTATTTAGAACCCCCAAACATTATACATTTTTTTTTTCTAACACCCTAGAGAATAAAATGGCGGTCGTTGCAATACTTTCTGTCACACCGTATTTGCGCAGCGGTCTTACATGCGCACTTTTTTGGGGAAAAAATTCACTTTTTTAAATAATTTTTTTTTTTTATATTGTGAAAGATAATGTTACGCCGAGTAAATTGATACCCAACATGTCACACCTCAAAATTGCGCCCGCTCCTGGAATGGCCACAAACTTTTACCCTTAAAAATCTCCATAGGTGACATTTAAAAAATTCTACAGGTTGCATGTTTTAAGTTACAGAGGAGGTCTAGGGATAGAATTATTGCTCTCGCTCTGCCGATCGCGGCGATATCTCACATGTGTAGTTGAAGTTTTCAGATGCGGGTGCGACTTACGTATGCGTTCGCCTCTGCGCGAGAGCTCAGCGGGACGGGGCATTTTAAATTTTTTTTTTCTCATTTATTTTACCTTTTATTTTTTATTTTTATACTGTTCTTTTAAAAAAAAAATGGTGTCACTTTTATTACTATTACAAGGAATGGAAACATCCCTTGTAATAGAAAAAGATATTAAAGTGGCGGGCCAACCTAAAAAAAAAAAAAAATTTTTTTTTTTTTTTACCTGATCTGAAATCCCTGTCGCTAGGCAGTCTTCCTAATCTGCCTCCTTCCTACTCCGCGGTGATCATCGGTCTTCTGTCCTCCTCCGCGTTGTCTTCTGGGTAATGGGGCGCGCTGTGTTCTGGGAACTGTGTGTTCCCTAACACAGCGCGTCCCATGCTCAAAGCGCCGCGCGACTTGCGCATGCGCAGTAGGAAACGGGCAGTGAAGCCGTAGTCTCCACTGCCTGTTTCCCTTACTGAGGATGGCGGCGCTGGGACCGGAGCGCCGAGGGACATGTTGGCCTCGGCGGCCGACATCGCGGGCGCCCTGGGAGGGTAAGTGTACTTATTAAAAGTCAGCAGCTACTTTTTTTTTTAGCTGCTGACTTTAAAAAATAAATTTCAGCTGAAACACCCCTTTAAAAAGTAAGGGTCCCAACACTGAACCTTGGGGTACACCACTAATAAAACACTGAACCTTGGGGTACCCCACTAATAACACTGAACCTTGGGGTACCCCACTAATAACACTGAACCTTGGGGTACATCACTAATAACACTGAACCTTGGGGTAGCCCACTAATAACACTGAACCTTGGGGTACACCACTAATAACACTGAACCTTGGGGTACACCACTAATAAAACACTGAACCTTGGGGTACCCCACTAATAACACTGAACCTTGGGGTACATCACTAATTAACCACTTCGCGCCCGCGCTATAGTACACCACTGATAACACTGAACCTTGGGGTACACCACTGCAGCACTTGCGGTACGCTCTCTGAACCTTGGGGTACCCCACTAATAACACTGACCATTGGGGTACCCCACTAATAACACTGAACCTTGGGGTACCCCACTAATAACACTGAACCTTGGGGTGCCCCACTAATAACACTGAACGTTGGGGTACCCCACTGATAACACTGACCCTTGGGGTACCCCACTGATAACACTGAACCTTGGGGTACCCCAATAATAACCCTGAACCTTGGGGTACACCACTGATAACCCTGAACCTTGGGGTACCCCACTCCTGAGTCCTCCTGTTTACTTCCCTAATGCGCGCTAATGCGCGCTCCTGAGAGCGCGCATCAGGGAAGTTCTGTGCTGGCCGTGTCCGTCGGACACAGCCGGTCACAGATCGCTGTAAACGGCCAATCACAGCGGCCGTTTACAGCGAGATCCAGCTGTCCAATGAGAGATGATCTCATATGTTTGCATATGCAAACATATGAGATCATCTGTCAGCGCCGCTCTGCCTCCTCACACAGACAGCGTGTGAGGAGTGAGAGAGGAACGGCGCCGGCGCCGTAAGTAAAAAAAAAAAAAAAAAAAAAAAAAAGAAAAATAAAGCGATCTGTCCCGCTGCCACCTGTTCCCAGAGTGCCATCAGCCACCTGTCCCCAGTACCACCAGTCCCCAGTACCATCAGCCACCTGTCCCCAGTACCACCAGTCCCCAGTACCATCAGCCACCTGTCCCCAGTACCACCAGTCCCCAGTACCACCAGTCCCCCATACCATCAGCCACCAGTCCCCAGTACCACCAGTCCCCAGTACCATCAGCCACCTGTCCCCAGTACCACCAGTCCCCCATACCATCAGCCACCAGTCCCCAGTACCACCAGTCCCCAGTACCATCAGCCACCTGTCCCCAGTACCACCAGTCCCCAGAGTGCCACCTGTCCCCAGTACCACCTGCCCCCAGTGCCATCTGTGCCATCTGCCAGTGCCACCTGTCCCCAGTGCCACGTCAGTGCCATCTGTCATCAGTGCCATGTCAGTGCCATCTGTCATCAGTGCCACGTCAGTGCCATCTGTCATCAGTGCCATATCAGTGCCATGTGTCATCAGTGCCACGTATCAGTGCCATCTGTCAAAAGTGCCACCTGTCAGTGTCACGTGCCATCTGTTATCAGTGGCACGTGTCATCAATGCCACGTATCGGTGTCATCTGTCATCAGTGCCACGTATTAGTGCCATCTCTCATCAGTGCCACATGATATCAGTGCCACGTATAAGTTCCATCTGTCAGCAGTGCCACATATTAGTGCCATCTGTCAGTGTCACGTGTCATCAGTGCCCCCGTATTAGTGCCAGCTGTCATCAGTGTCACGTGTCATCAGTGCCCCGTATTAGTGCCATCTGTCATCAGTGCCACATCAGTGTCACGTGTCATCAGTGCCACCTGTCATCAGTGCCACGTCAGTGTCACATGTCATTGTCCTGGTGCTCCAGGGCCTTCAAAAGTGTAATAGGTAGTCAACAAGTTAGATGTGTAATTTATGCTCCTAGAACACGTGATGGCGCTCCCTGCATGTTGGGCCTCTCTAAGTGGCCGGGCTATGTAAAAGTCCCACACATGTGGTATCGTAATACTTAGGAGGAGTAGCAGAATTTATTTTGGGGTGACATTTGTGGTATACACATTGCATGTGAGAGAAATAACCTATTACAATGACAATTTTGTGGAAAAAAATAAAAAAATAATTCATTTTGCAAAGAATTGTGGGAAAAAAATGACAACATCAAAAAGCTCACCATGCCTCTTACTAAATACCTTGGAATGTCTACTTTCAAAAAAGGGGTCATTTGGGGGGTATTTGTACTTTCCTGGCTTGTTCGGGTCACAAGAAATGAGATCGGTCACCAGTACATCAGATGTGATCAATTTTGTATAATTTGCACCACAGTTTGTAGACTCTCTAACTTTCACAAAGACCAAATAATTTCCACTAATTTGGGTTATTTTTACCCAAGACATGTGGCAGTATAAATTGTGGTCAAAATTTATGAAGAAAAATTAATAATTTGCTAAATTTTATCACAGAAACAAAGAAAAATTTGTTTTTTTTCAAAATTTTCGGTCTTTTTTCAATTATAGCGCAAAAAATAAAAAACCCAGAGGTGATCAAATACCACCAAAAGAAAGCTCTATTTGTGGGAAAAAAAGGACAAAAAATTAATTTGGGTACAGTGTTGCATGACTGAGTAATTGTCATTCAAAGTGTGAGAGCACCGAAAGCTGAAAATTGGTCTGGGCAGGAAGGGTGTTTAAGTGCCCAGTAAGCAAGTGGTTAAACATTTTGCGCCAGATCAGCATAAACAATAGACATGTGCGGTTAGTTTCGTACGAATCGTAAATTCGTACGAATTTTTCTAAATTCGTACATTCGTACGGAACCGAATTACGAATTTTTTTGGATACGAATTCTGTACGGAATACGAAATTCCGTTTACGAATTTCGGATCCAAATTATTCTAAATTTATTCGAATCCGGCAACTACCAAATATATCGAATTTCAATTTCAACTAATACTAAAGAAATTATTATAGCGGATATAACGAGTGATTCGAAATTCGGCTCCAAACTATTCGAATTCAACTACCAAATATATCGAATTTCAATTTCAACTAATACTAAAGAAATTATTATAGCGGATATAACGAGTGATTCGAAATTCGGCTCCAAACTAATCGAATTCAACTACCAAATATATCAAATTTCAATTTCAACTAATACTAAAGAAATTATTATAGCGGATATAACGAGTGATTCGAAATTCGGCTCCAAACTATTCGAATTCAACTACCAAATATATCGAATTTCTAATTTTCAACTAATACGAAAGAAATTATTATAGCGGATATAACGAATGATTAGAATTTCGGCTCCAACTACCAAATAATATCTAATTTCAACTAATACAAAATAAATTATTATAGCGGATATAACGAATGATTTGAATGGATTCGATATTCAGTATAACGAATATCGACAGTGTACGAATACTAACGAATTCTTTGTTGGTCCAAATTTCTTTACTACAGAAACATGTGACTGTTGGTTGACCAATCACATCAGAGGTTTTCTTGTGATGCTGAGGCCTACAGGGCAGGGCAGAGGGCACGCCCTGATCATATGACTTCTCTTTGTGGAGCTGATCATACAGTCAACTATTTGTGCCAGTGCATCTGCTCAAATATCGTTGCGATCCTTGGATTTTTGATATTCATTTGCCCTGATATCTGTTCGAGTCTGCAAGAGTATTATCCTTGATAGCTTATTTTGCTATTGGATTTCTTCTTTTGCTCCAGATTTTTGTTTTAGTCTGCTCATCTTTTTTTTTTGTCTTTTTTTGACTTGGAAGGCAAAATGAGCAGCAAACAAGGAGATCGAGGCAGAAAGAGTGCTGCTGCTGGGAGAGGGAGAGCTTCGAGCCGGCGTCAAGTAGAACAGCAGCAGGTGGGACGTTCTGTCTCTGCGGCCCCTGAGCTCAGCTCACCTCCCATGAAGTTGAGGCGACCAGGAGGAGTGAAAGAGCCTGCCAAACCGCAGACATCACGTCGCCAGCTGTTCCAGGAGGACTTACCTTGTACAAGCACTGCTGCTGGTAGCACTAGCATGCCCACTCGTACCTTTTATGGAAGAGGACGAGGGCAGACCAAAGGGAAACTTCCCAGTGCACACACCTTTGTGCAGCCAAAGATGGAGATCTTGGACAGCATGCTGCATGAAACATGTGAGAAGGCCCAGGCTGAACAAGCTCATCATGATGATGTTATCACTATCAGCACTCCAGGGAGCTTCGAGATAAGCAAGCAGGAGCCTGAGGAGAGTCAGCTTACAACACATTGTAAAGATCATCAGTCTTCCCCTGGCAATGTAGAAGAAGAGAAAGAGATGGAAACAAGTTTTCACATGGAGAACTTTGATTACCAACCATCGGCATCTACCCATGTTGGCCCCAGCGACAGCCCAGGAGAATATATCTCCCCTGACTCCCCACTACTTTTCTCCCCTTCTAAGTCCCCTGCCGTTATTTCAAAGCCTCCAGCATCATCGGCCAATGCAACCACAGCAACAGCACCCAAAATACCCGTGATGTTCCGATCTCATTCTCTTCTTCATCCTGCTCCTCCTGCTGAACCTCAGAAAGACAGTCCAACCACTGCAGTGGATGTGAGTCCATCACCAGGCACTGCGGGCAGTGTCATTGGTGCTGGCTGCCGTTCCAGCGTTTGGCTGCATTTCACCAAAATTGGCGTTGGTCAGAAGGCCAAATGCAAGCATTGTGGCAAGGACATCAGCCGGGGCCGAGACATAGGGCATCTCAGCAACAGCGGGATGAACCAGCACATGCGTGTGCACCACCAGGCTGTGCTGTTAGGGGAGAAAATTGTGTCCCCTCCAAACACCAAAAGAGGAACCAATACCAATAGTGGCACCACCACAGCCACCACCATAAGTACCAGCACCACCACCCCACATCCAACCCATACCAGCCACCAGGCCACCCTGGAAGATTTTGGTGGCTTTCACAGTGCAAAAGGAATGTCTCAGGCACAGGTTAGGAAGATTACACGCCTGATCGGCCAGCTTATTGCAGTTGGAGGAGCACCATTCAATATGGTAGAAGGTGAGCCCTTCAGGCAGTTGATGCAGGCTGTTGCACCACAGTACCGTGTGCCATCACGAAAGACCTTTAGCCAAACTGTGGTGCCAGCCTTATACAGGTCTTGTGTTGGGGTGCTGAAGGACGAGATTAGAAAGGCAGGTGGACAGGCAGTGCACCTGACCACTGACCTGTGGAGTGCATCTAGTGCCCGACACGCCTTCCTGTCCCTGACGGCACATTGGTGGCAGGGCAAGGTGTCATCTGGATCCTCGTCATCAGCACTTGTCAAAGAGGGGCACCGTTCTTTTCTGCTGCACGCTGAGGTGCTTGATGAGAAGCATACAGCGCAAAATATCCTGCAAGCCCTGCAGAAAATGTTGTTGCAGTGGTTTCAGGCAGACACTGACAGCAACAGCTACAGGATTGGCTATATTGTGACAGACGGAGGCAGCAACATGGTGAAGGCTGTAAGGGATGGCAGATTTGTGGGTGTGCGCTGCTCAGCCCACCTTCTCCACCAGGTGGTAACCGAAAGCTTCCGATTGGTGGAGGCTAATTCTGGCGGCGATGGAAGGCTGTCCAAAGTGGTGGACTCTTGCCGGAAGATGGCTGGCCACTTCCATCGAAGTGTGAGGGACAGCCACCTCCTCAGGTTGGAACAGAGGAAGGCAGGCCTTCCAGAACACTGCCTAAAACAGGATGTGGGGACTAGGTGGAATTCAACCCTAGCAATGCTGGAACGCATCCTTGAGCAGCAGAAGGCTCTCCATGCCATGGCCTGCGAACATAATATCGGCATAGAGAGACCTTTAGGCAGGGAGGACTGGGCCATAATTGGGCAGATTGTGGCAGTCCTCAAACCATTCCTCTCTGTGACAGAACATCTGAGCCGCGAGGATGCCAGCATTGCTAATGTGCTGCCGCTTTTTAACCATCTTCAGACTAAATTGGAGCGGTTCATGTCAGCTCAGGAACCTTTGCCTGGTGGTGTCCCTCAACCTGATGTGTTGGCTCTGCTCAAGACATTTCTCTTGGAATTGGGCAGGCGCACGCAGGATTTGACCGCCTCTTGCCCAGAACTGATGCTGGCTGCCATGTGTGACCCTCGTTGCAAGGGCAAAATGGCTGTGCAGTGCAGTGCTCTCACAACATGGCGGGACAGACTGATTGACAGGGTGCGTCAGAGGGAAAGGCAGATGGTAAGGCCGCAAGAGCTGGGAGAGGAGGAAGAGGAGGAAGAAGATATTGAAAACCCCCTCTCCCATGCAACAGCATCTACTGATTCTGAAGTGAGCAGCAGAGCTCCTGCCAGCGGTCGCGGAGCATCTTCTTCCGTCTTGACTGAGGCATTTGACACCCTAATGGGAACCTCCAGCAGCATAGTGCGCCCCAGGAAACGCATTTCATCAAAGGAGGTTGTCATGACATATTTGTCATCCCCACCAGTGCACCCCACCACAGATCCTATGTCTTTTTGGCAGGAGAAGAGCGAGGAGTGGCCTGCCCTCGCAGATATTGCCAAGGAGCTACTGTCCTGCCCTCCAACAAGTGTCCAGAGTGAGCGGGTGTTTTCTGTGACGGGAAACATCCTGTCACCCCAAAGATCACAGTTGTCCCCCCAGCTAATGGAGCAGTTAGCATTTTTGAAAATAAATTTGCCAAAGCTGGGGTACCCCTCCCTTACTCTGGACATTCCTTGAACTCACTGACTGACTGTCTGCACTCTGCAGCAGAGATGGCCTCTTGGTCTTAGACTCTTTAGTTGGACCCTGTCCCTCCCCACAATCAAAGTTTCTTAAATGCCCAAAAAATATTTATACCCATTCAATTGTTGTTCGATGTGCCAAATGTAATTATACTAATCCACAAGCTGGTAAACGCTGTGGCCTGATGTTCCCCAATGTGCCCCAATAATATGCCATGTGCCCCAGTATGCCCTGATGTGCCCCAATATGCCCTGATGTGCCCCAATATGTTTGGGTGGGGGAAGGGGAGTGTTTTTGTTTTCTGCCATTGCAGAAGGGAACTAACTACTGTTATTAAGTTAAGTTATTAATAATTTATTGTTGGAGTTGCTTTATGCTTTAGAGAGACCTAATAAACATTTCTATGTTCAGTTGTACAGTAGTGTCTGTCACCTTATTCTGTCCTATATGTCTGCCTGGCTACCTTGGATGGGGAATGGGATGGGGTGGGGGACAGAATGTATAGCTCGCTTTGCAACACTCCTTTTGAGTTGCGGAGCAGGCGGAGGAGGGAACTTTTTATTTCTGTGTCAATGTGGCTTATCACAGTGTGTCTATGTGTCTAGTGTGCTGTAAACATAAACACCTCCCTCAACAAAATCAAGCACTAAAGACTGCTGGTTTTATTACTTCAAAACAACTTTATTTTTACACACAAAATAAAAGTATAAAATAATATATTAGATTTGAACAAACAAACAAAATAGCTATGGTCCTGGAGCACGCAGTGGATGCTGGTTTCATCATGATGGAGAGGCTTCTCGGCTGCTCATGGTGGTGGTAGAGCTAGTACCAGGCAATGGAGCATTGTGTCTGGAAATTGCTTCCAGCAAACATAATTTGCAATGCTCCATTGCCTGGTTCTGTTGTAGGTTGAACCGGACCCACATCCTTTCCATATCATCAGTGTGGTTTCTGATGGCACGGTGGAGGGTCCGGTTCAACCTACGATTCTCCCTCTGCATTTTTTTGTTGGCTTTGGCCAGCCTCCGCATCTCTGTCAGCAGGACAGTTGTCTGACTCGGTGTTGGTGGTGGCAACTGCGGCACTGGCTGCTCCTCTGGAGGGTGAGGCAGTGGAGGACGTACAGGGGGGGCAGCTTCCTGTGGCCCTAGAGTCTGCTTCTGGGCCAAAGGGGTCAGCTCGGTCTCATCCCGGAGCGAAATCCCGTCTGACAGGTCTTCTTGTTGATCTGAAATAGACGAGATAGCCAATGTTGATGCTAGCATTCAAAGAAATTGATTTCTAGAGATTATAATAAAAACATATTTTATTCCTTTTTATTTTGACATTGTCCTTTAAAAAATAAATACTATTTGTGTAACATATACATATATTCCTATTACAAGGAATGTATTGTAAACATCCTTTGTAATAGAAAAAAACAATGACAGGTCCTCTTTAATGTGAAATCTGGGGTCAAAAAGACCTCAGATCTCATATATTATCTACACAAAAATACAATAAAAAATTAATATAAAAAGAAATGTCATATTCTTCTCCCCCACCCAAAAAAAAAACCCTTTAAGATTGGAGGGCAGAAGTGGACCTGATCGTCTCCACCGCCTCTTTGGCCCCTGATAAAAGTGAACTTGCGGCAAGTCCGCCGCAGTAACCAATTTTATCTGAAAGAGGACCGCCCGCTGAAGAAGATACCGGGGTTATGGCAGCTATCTGCTGCCATAACAATGGTGGTCCTCTTCAAACAGCCGACATATAACTGCGGCGGGTGGTCCTTCCTTAAGTTTTTAAGGGAACAGTTTTCTTTTTTTTTTTTTTAACAAACGCTTTCAATAAAAATAGGTTTGTTTTTCTCTTTATAATATATAGCAAAGAATTTATTTTCACTACTCTTCTAAGTTCCACCCTAGTTACTAACTTACTGTTACTGGTGGCTGTCTGATTGTAGTGGCGTTCAGATACTAAGATCAGATGCATTTCCAAATATTGTAGTAATAGAATAAACAATTATAGGTTACAATACTAACAGTGGGGTCTATTTACTAAAGGAAAATACACTTTCCACTACAAGTGCACTTGGAAGTGCAGTCGCTGTAGATCTGAGGGGGACAGTCATGCAAGGGAAAAAAAAAAATAATGTTTGTTTGTACACGATTGGAAGATAAAATCAGCAGAGCTTCCCCTCAATTCAGAGTTTCTCCTCATATTTACAGCGACTGCACTTCTGGGGAGGACTTCCCCTCCAGCTGTTTGTAATAACAGACAAGCGGCTGCTAGTGCTTAGCCACATTGGTTGTTAAAAAACAGCACCGGACGGGTGATGTCTGCCGCTGCAAGCATCACCCGAGTACAACACCTTGAAGCACTATATTGGTAAGTTTGTCAACGATAATTACAAAAAAAGGGGCCACCATTAATCGGTAGACCCCTAGTTTGGGGTGTGTGCTGTGTGTATGAACTTAAAAATGGATGGTTGTAGCTTTTTTTATGTGTTTGTGAACTTAGTGTGGATGATGGTGCCTTGTGTCCTTTTTTCTTTATATTGGCAGCTTGCGTATTCTAGTACTTACGTCGAGGAGAAATGGGGCGTTGCTTCCTGGCAGAAGGAGCTGATGCTGGAGGGTCTGGGATATGGCAGCTCAGGCTTTCTGTTAAGATAGAATAAAGAGTTATGGTAACCACTTCTGGACCAAGCCTATTTATGACAGTTATTGTTTACAATTTAAAATCAAAACTTTTTTCTAGAAAATTACTGAGAACCACAAACATTATAATTATATATATATATATATATGTGCACTGTGTGTGTATTTGCACAGCGGCCTTTCAAAAGCAATTTTAGGTGAGAAATTAACTGAATTAAAAACATTTTTTTTTTACAGTAAATGTATTTAGCCCAATTTTTGGGGATATTGCGATAGTCGATGTTACTCCAAGTAAAATAGATAGATATCGAACATGTTATGGTTTAAAATTGCAAACGCTCTTGGAATCGCGATAAACTACGGTACTTAACTACTTCCCACCCGGCCACTGTACATAGACGGCCGGGTGGGAGCCGTCTACTTCTGATCTGACGTTCTGGAACGTCCTTCTGAAGTAGAGGGATCGCGCGCGTGCCAGCGCAGTGGCGCGATCCCGATGCGGCCGTGTCACCCGGACACGGCGCATCTCGGATCGGCAGGAGGGGTCGGTGATTGGCCCTCCTGATCACATGACGGCCGTGTCGAATCACAGCCGTCATGTGATGTAAACAAACAGCCGTTTGCTAGGCAATCGGCTCTCCTCTCCTCACACGGAAGTCGTTGGTGAGGAGAGGAGAGCGGATCACTCCAGCCGGCTGGTGATCAGTGAGTATTAGCTGTTTTTACAGCTTTTTACTCACTGATCACCAGTGTAGTGTCCCCACAGTGTAAACACACATGTCCCCACACATGTCCCCAAAACACACATGTCCCCTAATAAAAAAACACATGTCCCAAAATAATAAAAACACATGTCCCTCACATATGTCCCGGTAAAATAACATGTGTCAATGATTATCTGCACACATATGTCCGTGATCACCTGCACACAGTCATCTGTACATGATCATTTGCGTACATATGTCCGTGATCACGCGAACCAATTATTAATATACACTTAACGTAATTTTTTTGACCAAAAATATGTAGAAGAATACGTAATTTTACGTATCGGCCTAAACTGAGGAAAAAAAATATTTATTTTTATATTTTTGGGGGATAATTTTTATGACAAAGTAAAAAATATTGATTTTTTTTTAAAAAATTGTTGCTCTTTTTTTGTTTATAGCACAAAAAATAAAAACCGCAAAGGTGATCAAATAAATACCACCAAATACCACCCTATTTCTGTTCAAAAAAATACGCCAATTTTGTTTGGGAGCCACGTCGCACGACCGCGCAATTGTCACTTAAAGCGACGCAGTGCCGAATCGCAAAAAGTGCTCTGGTAAGGAAGGGGGGAAAATCATCGGGGGCTGAAGTGGTTAAATACAATAAATAGATGTTTGTTATTATGTTTGCTTTGTGTTGGTTAGGTAGGTAGTAGGTACTCACCACTGCCAGAATATTGAGGGGGGCATGAAGCAGAAGCAGCTGTTCCTGTTCCCTCCTCCACGGATGATGACATTGATCGATCTGGAAAACATGAATGTAAAGCAAAACGTAAGTCTCACATGCCGCAGTCATAAAAAATATAGTGAGCTGCAAACAACAACCATATAACTGCAATATATAATGATAGATTTTATTTTACTCACCAGCTCTCAGTCTCTGGTGCTTGGCGGCGGATCTGGCACTGGTAGTGCTCACTCCAGGGGGCGGGGCATCTTCGTGAAGTAGGAGGCCATCCTTAAGCTCTGCCTCCCACTGTCTAAATAAGACAGTCTTGCCTCCTCCAGTGGCCTGCCTCTCAATTTTTTTATGGACAGAGGCCCGACAATCATAAAATCTGCAAATGAAAATAGTATATTTAGTAAATATACACACGTTAATATTATTTTTATTTTACATGTTACTTTTCTGTGTCTGTCTGTGTCAAATAAATATATTAAATATATTTGTGTTACGTTCAAATCAGTTTATTACTCAAAGCCTACTGTGTGTGTTTTTCACAAATATGGGGTGTGTTCTAAGAGTGATATAAAATTTGAATAATTATTACCTGTGCCTGACACCAGCGGTGGTCCTGCGAACCTTGGACAGGGCATTCACAGAGTCCCGGACTCGATCCCAGGCTGCTGTCTTCTGGGCAGTAGGGACGTTGAGGCTGAACAATGTGGCCTTGTCCCTCCTAACAGCAGCCACCAGAGCAGCGTTTTCCTGGGGGGTAAAGACTGGCCCCCTTGTTGATGACGTCATCGTCTTCTGCTGCTGCTTGCGTTTGGTTCGCTGGTGGTCGCCGGTGTCAGACATTTCATCTTCTGATATGGGGGGGGGCATACGCCTCTTTTTTTGGCCATGCTCCCGCTCCCGCTCCACTCCACTTCCATGGCCATGCTCCCTTCCACTCTTCATCTCCTCTTCACGCCTCCTCTCCCCTCCGCGCTTCCTCTCCCTGTCCCCTCCGCGCTTCCTCTCCCTGTCCCCTCCGCGCTTCCTCTCCCTGTCCCCCCTACTACGCTTCCTCTCCCTGTCCTCTCTACTATGCTTCCTCTTCTCTACTCTTCCCTCCTCTCTCCTCAACCCCCCACTGATCCTCCTCTCACCCCCACTCCAGTCCCCTCCACTCCTGTGCTCCCCTCCACCCCCTGACCCTCCACTCCTCTCTCCTCCACTCTTCTCCCCTCCACTCATCCGATCCCCTCCACTCATCCGGCGCTCCCCTCCACTCATCCGATCCCCTCCACTCATCCGGCGCTCCCCTCCACTCATCCGATCCCCTCCACTCATCCGATCCCCTCCACTCATCCGGCGCTCCCCTCCACTCATCCGATCCCCTCCACTCATCCGGCGCTCCCCTCCACTCATCCGATCCCCTGAGTCCTCTCCACTCTCACTCACAACAACAACTTTCAAACCAACACTCTCACTCACACATACATTCTCACTCCCAGACATTCTAATTCCACACAAATCACAAATTCAGTCCACACAAAAACAACAACCACAACTCCAACAATACCACTCTCTCTGCTCTCAGTCTCTGCTCTGCTCTCTCTCTGTTCCTCCCTCACTACACTACAGTCACACGGAGTCACACGGTCTCTCTAAATTACATCCAGGGGCCGGCCTCTCAAAACTACATCCAGGGGCGGAGACTATAGGCACATGTCAAAAACGAAAGTAAAGAATAAACGAGATTTCGAATAGTTACGAATAACAGCGATGTATTAGAAAAGTACGAATCCATTCGACGCATGCAGCGCCGCAGCGCCACTGTGTCAGACATGTAAATTTACGAATCAACGACCAAAAAGAAAAAAGTTACGAATGTACGAATCCATTCGAAGCGCGTTAGCCAGCGCCATTGTGAGAGAGTGAGAGACACGTAAAATGACGAATCAGTAAACCAAAAAAAAAAAAAGTTACGAATCCATTCGAAGCACGTTAGACATCGCTATTGTGAGAGAGAGACGCGTAAAATGACAAATCAACAAACCAAAAAAAATAACGAATTTGAGAATCCATTCGAAGCACGTTAGACAGCGCCATTGTGAGAGAGTCAGAGAGACACGTAAAATGACGAATCAACAAACAAATAAAAAAAGTTACGAATCCATTCGAAGGACGTTAGACAGTCACAGCGCAATTGTGAGAGAGAGACACGTAAAATGACAGATCAACAAACAAAGAAAAGTAACGAATTTAAGAATCCATTCGAAGCACGTTAGGCAGCACCATTGTAGAGACACGAAAAATGACGACTGAACAAACAAAAACAAAAAAAGTTAAGAATGTACGAATCCATTCGAGGCACGTTAGACAGGGCCATTGTGAGAGAGACACGTAAAATGACAAATCAACAAACAATAAAAAGTAACGAATTTAAGAATCCATTCGAAGCACGTTAAGAATAAGCAGCGCCATTTTAAGAGACACGGAAAATTACGAATCAACAAACCAAAAAAAAAAGTTACGAATGTACGAATACATTCGAAGCACGTTAGACAGCGCCATTGTAAGAGAAAGAGAGACATGTAAAATGACCAATCAACAAACCAAAAAAAGTAACGAATTTACAAATCCATTAGAATAACGTTAGGCATAGGCAGAGCTATTGTCTACACAGTACACACACACACAATAGACTGTTGTTATGCAACCTTAATACGTTTTCGGATATTATTCGTAGAGTGTCGCTATTCGTTAACCAAATTAACGATTCTTACGATTCGTACGAAATCCGTATTTCGTACGAATCCGAATTAAATTCCGTATACGAAACCCGAATTACGAATTTTTTTGGATACGAAATAAAACGGAACGAAACGAAACGTATTTTTTGACGGATCCCATGTCTACTGGTGACTGTTAGGAATAGGTTCACTGGGCGGAGGTACATTTTAACTCAATAATGAGTGGGGGCTAGAAGAATGACTTGGTAAGGGTGCAGGTTGCTCTTCTGCCCGCTATCGTTGGGGCCCTTTTAGAAGTGTTGGTGCACTCAATAGTTTTTATAAACCAGCATGAAGTCAGGATGCAGTATATATACTAGATGGATGCGGTAGAGATGCAGTATAGACGTGACATGGGTGCAGTATAGATACGGTATGTGAGTGGTAGAGGTGTTGTATAATCATTGCCCTGCCTCTAGAGGCTCAGTCCCTGCCAACAGTGTGAACAATAGGCAGTAATCCCTCTCATCAGTCCCCATGGTAGGGCTGTGAACTCTCGCTGTGAAAGGAGGCCCCCTCTGTCTCTTCACAAGATGCCTCTGGTGATCAGAAGTGGGAAGCAGAGAATAAGAGGACACCCCGGGCTCCCTGTGGCAACAGTACAGATGCAATGCCATGGTCCATACGGCTCTGTGCAGGGTATCTCTGCTCCCAGGCCTCAAGCTCGGTCCCCGCTGGTCTGGCCTCCCAGCAGTCCTGTCAGTATGCAGATAGATGTGCTCTCATTAGTTCCAGCCGAGCCAAGAAGAAGTTTCTTGTGTAGCCTGGTAAAAGCCCTGCTGCCACTCCCTCTTTTCCATAGTGTCCTCTGGGAACTGTAGTGTAAAGGGTCCACTGGCCCTATTCTTTGATTCTCCCATGATTCTCAGCGCCCTGCATAGCAATTCAAAGGCTTCCTAGTTACAGCTGTCCCCTGATGACCGGACATCCAGCATCTTAGTACAGGGTGAAGCAACAAAGGGCAATGTCTCCTTCTCCGTGATGTTGTAGCCCAGCACCTTGCCACACTTCCAAATTATAAAGGGGTAACTCGTTAGGGCTGTAGACCACGCTGGACCGACTCAATCAGTCCCAGGTCATGGGTGAGTGATAGCGTGGGCGAGCAGGAAGAAGTCTCTTCCAGTGGTTTGTGCTCAGTTTATGGATGTTGGTGGTGAGCCCTGCTACCTTTTAGTACAGCTTTAAGGTAATTTCTGCATGTAGACTATGATGCCTCTGGAACCAAAGCCACTCTTATGCCCCGTACACACGGTCGGATTTTCCGACGGAAAATGTCCTCGGACAATGTTGTCGGAAATTCCGACCGTGTGTAGGCTCCATCGGACTTTTTCCATCGGATTTTCCGACAGACAAAGTTTTGTCTCCTGCTCTCAAATTTTCCGACAACTTTGTCCGACCGTGTGTATGCAACACCAGTGTCGGAGAAAATCCGTCGGAAAAAATCCGATGGATTTTGTGGTCGGATTTTCCGACCGTGTGTACGGGGCATAATAATGATCATTCAGATTCTTTATTAACACACCCGATTGGGAACTTTTCCCATTTTTTAGCTTGCAGCAACAGCCCTGAAGAAGGGGGAGTCCTTGTCCCCCCCAAAACGCGTTGGCTCGATGTACTTGTTTCTATTTTGAATAAACGACCGCTAAATCACCTTTCTACTTGCATATTTTTGGACACCGGTCACTCCTTTCTCCACCTACCTTTCCAAATCATAAAAGGGGACCTTCCATTTATATTCACACTTTCACATAAGGTCATTGGATATCATGGCAGTAAGTGGGCAACAAATGTTGGCAAGAAACTGACAACCAAAATTGTGGTATCACAAGAGCAGCCATGGGCAATGGTAGCATTGCATAACTCAAAAGTGGGAAATGATAGTGTAGTGGCAGCAAATGGGCAATAGTGGCAATACACAGGAAATACAATCTAGGGGCAATCATTTGTAGTATGTTGTATCTAATATATATATATATATATATATATATATATATATATATATATATATATATATATATATATATATATATATATATATATATATTAGATATATGTAGTGTTTTTTATGTATTTCATATAGGCATTTTATTTAGGCATTCTAAGACAAGTTCATTCTAGGCAGGCTAGTAACCTAATTACACATATCAAAGGGGAAGTGGCCAAACAAGAATTACTCCACATATCAAAGGGGAACAGATAATGATTCTGGGCTATGTTGATGTTAATATGCAAGAATATAGATTGGGGATTCAAGTCTATTCTACACCTCAAAAGGGTGTTCAGGTGGCATCTCTTAATCTAATCAGTAGTCACACATATCAAAGGGGACTTGTTAATGTTAATATGCAAGAATGCAGATTAGGGCAGTTTATGACTACAGCTGTTCACAGCTTGGGGTGATCTCCTGTCACTCTGAATGACAGGAGCAGATCAAAGCATTTAATGGAAACGGCCAATCAAATTGCTCAGCCATTCAGTGTGTGTGTGGGATATAACAGGACATTCAATCTGTTTAGAAGTGTGTGTTTTTATGAAGGCGCCAAAAGTCACATGGTTTCATGGGGCTCTAGAAAGTTACTAACACTGTCATGATTATACCCTGTTGGATTTTGTCATCTATAACGAGACTGTTCTGTTTTGGAAGCCAATAAAATCTCTCTCTGGAGAATTGGGTTTGCTGCGGGAACAATACTTATTAATAACTACATACCATCTAAACCACGATATATTAGATCACTACATCATTGTCACTCAGTATACCCCAAACCACATACCTCTTCACCAGGCACTCTGACACCAAGCTAGACTGCACCTCTAGGGAGATGCTGGAGGTATAGAGAGCCCAGTCCATGCCTCATTTGCCCATCTGTAACCTCACTCAGCCCTAGTAACATTGCTAGGATCATTGCTCCAGTCACCAGTAGGCAGGTAGGTTGGCATTAACCAGAGAACTGGGATGCAGCCAGAGTCTCTGGGTGAATGCTGGAGCATTCCTATTCTTACGTCCTGATGCTTCTTTATTGAACAATAGCAGTCTGCTGTGGATTGTAGTCCAGGCTGTATTGCTCTACTGCAGGGGTCTTCAAACTTTCTAAACAAAGGGCCAGTTTACTCTCTTTCAGACTTTAGGGGGGCCGGACTAGAGCCAGTGGGGGTAGAAAATGTCCTGGCATCAAGTGGGAGTAAACATTGCCCTATCTTTGGTGTCAGTGGGAGGATTGGTGCCCCGTCATTGGTGTCATTTGGAGAAATAATGCCCCATCGTTAGTGTCAATGGAAGAAATTCTGCCCCATTGTTGGCAACAGTGGGAGGAATTGTGCCCTTTTGTTGGTGTCAGTGAAAGGAATAGTGGCCCATCGGTGTCAATGGGAGAAATTCTGCCCCACTGTTAGTGACAGTGGGAGGAATTGTACCCTCTTGTTTGTGTCAGTGGTAGGTGTAGTGGCCCATTGCTGGTGTCAGTGAGAGGAATAGTGGCCCATCGTTGGTGTCAATGGAAGAAATTCTGCCCAATTGTTGGTGACAGTGGGAGGAATTGTGCTCGTTCGTTGCTGTCAGTGAAAGGAATAAGTGGCCCATTGTATTTGTCAATGAAAGAAATTGTGCTCCACCGTTGGTGTCAGTAGAGAAATTGTGCCCTTTTGATGGTGTCCAGTGAGAATAATAATGACTCATTGTTGGTGTCAGCAACTAGAATGTTGCCCCATGGGGGCGTGGCCTGATGGCGGAGCGAGCGGATGCTTAGAAGCACAGCTCCGGCTCCCAACTGCCATCCTACAGTCATTATTGCTCCGATTTCCTCACAAAAGGGCTTAAAATGCTCCCCACAGTGGTGGGCTCACTACAGGCTGGCTACCATGGTGAAATACGGGCCGCCCTGGCCCCCATCCGCGGCAGATCGTCTGGCGGGATTCCGGAGGGAAGATGGTGCCGGTCCACAGGCAGGACATGCTGACATGCAGCCAGCGTCTCACTCTGCACACAGGAGCACAGCTAAGGGGGTGAGTGCATCTATCCCCACTATATTTTGCACACAAGCAGACCCCAGGCTCACACAGAACTCCCAGCTGCAGCATGGCACCCAGCTATCCCCATCAGCTATCCAGCCTGATGAGAGCAGCCAAGATGAGGGCTCTCCCCCTGATGAACCCACTCTGGCCACTATCATGCTGGCTATACAAGACTGCAAAACCTCCCTTACTAATCAGATTGCATCTATGCGCATGGACTTCTCCCTCCTAAAACAGGATGTCCAAAACTTGCATCATAGAACGGGGGATATGGAGGAACGCATCAGTACCCTGGAAGATACTGTACACCCAATATCAGTTAACATGAGGGAGACTACAGGGGAAATGGCCGCCCTTCGCGCCAAAATTGACGACCTCGAGAATCGTTCGAGAAGGAACAACCTCCGCTTTGTCGGGTTTCCTGATCGATCAGAGGGCTCCCGCCCTGAAATATTTATTTACTCCTGGTTGAGAGATATCTTTGGCACGATGCACCCTCGTTCTCCTATGTGATTGAAAGGGCGCACCGCACTCCCCCCCGCCCTCCTCCGGAGGGAGCACCCCCACACTCCATTATTGCACGTATTCTCAATTTCCAAGACAAGGTTGCCATCCTGAGATTGGCCAGAGAGAAGGGCCCGCTCAAATACAACGCAAATAGTATATCAATCTACCCTGATTTTTCAGCTGAGGTTCAGCGACAACGTGTCTCCTTCTCAGCAGTAAAGAACTGCCTGCGCGCCGAGGGACTGTCATACGCCATGCTCTTTCCCGCCAAGCTACGCATCATCCACGATGGAAAAGCTAACTTTTACACTAATCCTAAAGAAGCTATGGCATGGGTGAACGACCACTACGGGCCCGCATCTAGACGCAGAGGTAACTAACAGCTACACACCTAACCTACCTAATTACCTAATATTACCTAGTTACCTAATATGATACTGGAACCCCCTTATCTGCCCTGGACCATGCCTGCAACAGGTATGCTGATTAATCTTGCCGCACTGCCCAAGGACTCAGAGACCGCCTGGTTGCCTCTTTACACATTTGCAGGCAGTGTTTACCGATAAGTCAAATTTTTCCCCTGCTATTGGAACTACCAACGCTCCACTGACTTGTCACCTCCTCAACGGATGCATGGAAGGGAAGCAGACTCAGGTATCCCTACACAGAAATGACAGACGCATCTCCTGCACCAGGACATAACATTTTACTGCAGGGTTTTTACCCCCCAGTTGGGGGCCACGCCGGTCTCCACGCTTTCCCCACACCAGTTAGTGGCGTGGCCACGGGATAAGTTGAATCCCCACTGACATTTGAGGGGGCTTCATGTTTGAGTTCAGGGATCCAAGGCTCGCTAAGTTGGGGATGGCCGAGCAGGGAGGGGCAGGGAGGGGCAGGGGGGGGGGGGGGTAGAGAGGGTTCAGCAGACCTTTTTTTTTTCAGTTTTTTTTTCTGGGGACTTGTTTTTCTTTTTTCTCCATTTTTTGTGCCTCCCAAAGAAACCAATCTAGATAGTGCATGGGTCTCCAATGATCCCCTTGCTGACCACCAATGCCTACACAGTAGCAGATATGTGCACTATATCACAGAGGTACGGGTGCCTCTGAGTAGGGTACTAATTTTGTATTTTTTTGCACGACCCATTTTTTTCTTTGCTTTATTTTCCTTTTTCCTTTTTACACTGGTTACCAATGTATGTTTGTACGACAATAATTACCTGCAGGATGTTATAGATATGCTTGAATGTATTCGGCTTGGCACGGTCTATCAAATCTCACTTAATTTTATGCATATATCCTTATCTAGTTATGATGTATTACACAATCTAATATGGCGAAGCACCTTAAGATAGTGTCTTGGAATACTAGAGGGTTGAATGCACCCCAAAAGAGATCCCTAGTATTCTCAGCTCTAAAAAATTATCGCCCCCACATTATATGCCTGCAAGAAACCCATCTCACTGGTACCAAGGTGAGAGCCCTCAGACGTCCATGGCTGGCCCAAACATATCACGCCACTCACACGAATTATTCCAGGAAGTCTCAATATTATTGGCCAAATCTCTTCCAGCCGAAACCTTACAAGTTAAGACGGATCCAGGGGCGGACTGACAAGTCGGTGACTCGGGCGCCGCCCGAGGGCCCGGGGCCATTAGGGGCCCGGACTCGGCCACATGAGGGGCCACTTGAAACGGCTGTATTACATGCCGCGATGCCGCTAACAATACTGCTAGCGGCCCGCGGCTCCCCGCCGGCCCCTCCTTCCCTCCCGTCCGTCCCAGGTGCTTCTACTGTATGCGTTGTGACGTCACCTGGGACGGACGGGAGGGAAGGAGGGGCCGGCGGGGAGCCGCGCGCCGCTAGCGGTATTCGCGGCATGTAATACAGCCGCTTCACTCGGCCGAGTCCGGGCCCCTAATGGAAGTAATGGAAGAGAAGAGAAGAGTGGAGGGGCCGGCGGGGAGCATCAGCATCAGTGAGTGTGTGTGTGTGCCCCCCTGTGTGTGCACTCTCCCTCCAGTGTCCCCCTGTGTGTGTGTGTGTGTGTGCCCCCCCTGTGTGTGCACTCTCCCTCCAGTGTCCCCCTGTGTGTGTGTGTGTGCCCCCCTGTGTGTGCACTCTCCCTCCAGTGTCCCCCTGTGTGTGTGTGTGTGCCCCCCTGTGTGTGCTCTCTCCCTCCAGTGTCCCCCTGTGTGTGTGCCCCCCTGTGTGTGCACTCTCCCTCCAGTGTCCCCCTGTGTGTGTGTGTGTGCCCCCCTGTGTGTGCACTCTCCCTCCAGTGTCCCCCTGTGTGTGTGTGCCCCCCTGTGTGTGCTCTCTCCCTCCAGTGTCCCCCTGTGTGTGTGTGTGCCCCCCTGTGTGTGCTCTCTCCCTCCAGTGTCCCCCTGTGTGCCCCCCTGTGTGTGCTCTCTCCCTCCAGTGTCCCCCTGTGTGTGTGTGCCCCCCTGTGTTTGCTCTCTCCCTCCAGTGTCCCCCTGTGTGTGTGTGTGCCCCCCTGTGTGTGCGTGTAGGGAGTATGAACTCCGCCTACTAGACCTTACACAAAAAAAAATGTTACATGCCACTCAAAAGTCATTTGAGCATGGCAATAAGGCTGGTCGCCTATTAGCATATCTCACCAGACCTGACAGACCTCCCATATCCATCCCTCGCATTCTTACCACCCAAGGACAAATAAGTGACGCCCCCAGAGACATAATGGACACTTTTTTTAGCTTCTACCAGGACCTGTACACTTCTAGGGCCACATACACGGAAACCCAACTAAATGAATATTTATCAGACATATCCCTTCCTTCTCTCTCGGCTGAGCAGAGAAACGAACTTGAAGCACCTATTTCAACCGAAGAGATCGCTGCGGCTATCTCTCAAATGCCGGCACATAAAACCCCTGGCCTAGACGGATACCCAACCGAATGGTACACTCAGTTTAAAGACCTTCTAGGCCCACATCTATTACGTATATACAATAAAGCACTAGATACTGGAATTCTCCCACCCACTATGCGTGAAGCCCTGATAGTACTAATACTGAAACCCCGTAAAGATCCACTTAAATGCGGCTCGTACAGACCAATATCCCTCATAAACATAGATGTTAAGATTTTGGCCAAGGTATTAGCAAATCGATTGAACACGGTGGTTACGACCCTGGTCAACAGTACCCGGAAGATCCACTAGGATGAATATTTGCAGACTATTCCACAACCTACAATACCCACACGACTGTCACCCCACGAGAGCCATTGTGTCATTAGATACATGTAAAGCATTCGACAGTGTCGAATGGCCATTCCTCTTCCGGGTGCTACAGCTACATGGCTTTGGCCCTCGGGTGGTGGCATGGATCAAGCTTCTTTATACATCCCCAAAGGCCCGTATTCGAGTCAACTCCTCAGTCAGTCCTTCTCAATTACCAGGGGCACCAGACAAGGGTGCCCATTGTCCCCACTACTTTTCGCCCTGGCCATGGAGCCGCTGGCAATGCGCATACGCTCCTCTCCAAACATTAAGGGTCTCCCTATCGCCTCCATTGAGGAACGAATCTCACTCTATGCAGACGACACTTTGGTGTACCTTGCAGACACAAACTTATCCCTCAAATCACTACTGGTCGAGATTGATAAATTTGGGGACTACTCGGGATTCCGAGTGAATTGGGACAAATCCAGCCTCTTCCCTTTAGATACAGCTGCGACTTCCCAGATTCAACCAGACTCTAAATTACAAGTAGTAACTTCATTCAGATATTTGGGAGTGATAGTGCAAACGCCCCTCTCCACATATATTGCCAATAATTTAGAACCGCTACTAACCCGCCTACAGGAACAAACTAAACAATGGATGGATCTACCTCTTGACCTTATGGGGAGGGCAAATACGATTAAAATGATCTACTTACCAAAACTACTATACATTATGGCCAACTCCCCGTGCAAAATACCCAAATCTGTTTTTAAACGTATTGACTCAATCTGTACAACGTTCCTCTGGAAAGGTGGTTCCCCTAGGGTGGCACTTGAGACGCTAAAGCTGCCGACACACTTGGCGGGCTTGGCGTTTCAAAATTTTTTCCTGTACTATTTGGCATCCCAGCTAGTACACATACACGACTGGCTGCACCCGGTCTCCGCTAACGCCTGCACTACCACAGAGGGAGCCATTGCATCTTCAATGGAAACACTCCATAACATAGTTTATAGAGGCAAGGCCCCTTCTAGACCAGGCACTTCGGTTCTGTCCGCTACCCTCTCAGTTTTCCAACACGTTACAAAAAGAATTACACGCAAATCATGGTCAACGTCTCCAAACAATCCCTTATGGTTTAACCCCACGCTGCAGGAACTTTATTCCTTGCCTGACCCTAACTGTTGGTACTCCAAGGGGGTAAAATACCTGTGTCACTTATACGACGCACAAGGCTTTAAATCCTTTAACCAACTGAGACTTGACTTTGACCTTCCTAGCTCCTACTGTATTTGTTCTACTATTACCAGCTCAGACACACTATTCGTACACAGTTTGGCTCCCTGGATGACCCCACTGACTTATGCCCATTAGAACAACTGCTGAGACAACCGGATTCTACTAAACTAGTCTCCGCCTACTACGCCACTCTAATGACAGACTCCAACCCCAGATTCTGTAAGGCACAGGACAAATGGACTTCCATGGACATCTTTCTGACAGAAGACGATTGGACAGAATTTTGTGAGACATTGAAGACCTCGGTCATAGCATCAAGGGACCGTATCATACAAATTAAGATCTTTCACCAGTCTCATCTCACCCCGACTAGGTTGCGTAAGATGGGACTGATGCCCACAGCTAGCTGCTTCCGGGGGCTGCGGAGAGGAAGCTGATTTTCTTCACTGTTTCTGGACAGGCCCAATGGTAAACGACTTCTGGAGGGAAGTGGGTTCTTTTATTTCCTCAGACTTGGGCCTGCCCAATATTGTCCATCCCAACAATGGCCTCTTGGGAATTTTTGGTGAACTACAATTATCTTCACATGCAAAAAGGTTACTACATATCCTCTATTTCTACGCTAGAAAAACTATCCTGTTGAGATTGAAGGGTACACAATCCTCAATGAAAAACCTCTGGTTAAAACGAATTAATGATGCTATACCACTGTACAAACTTACCTTTGAGCTTCGGGAAACATAAAAAAATATTCCACAAAATTTGGGACAGATGGCTGAGCAGCCCACTGACCCTCTCCCAATAATGTATCTACCCTATGATCTCTCATAGACCGTGCCAGGTCAAAGCATAATGTACTACTTTTAGCATGCCTGCACTATTGCTCCTTCATGGAAACTTGGGAAGGAAGGGGGGGGGGAGCACTGAGATAAGGTTCATTAATACTCGACTAATTGTTTCACCAATTGCCTTACTATATCAACCTATTGTCGGCTGAAACGAGTTATTGCATAACGGAGTATGTCTGTAACACTGTGTTTCTTCTTTGTGTTTTTTTTTTTTTTTTGTGTTTATTGTTTGTATGTTGGTGTGAAAAAATTCAATAAAAATATCTTTAAAAAAAAAAAAAGACTGTTGTCCCATTGTTGGTGTCAGTGGATGGAATAGTACACCAAGGGCCACATAAAAACAAGCAAAGGGCCACATTCCGATCCCCCCCCCCGGGCCAAAGTTTGGAGACCACTGTTCTGCTGCATGCAGTCTGCAGAGGGATGAGGACCTGGATTTCTGGCAGGGGTGCCTGGATCAGCCTGGATGAAGATATTCACAGAGCCTTCAGCGGGTAGGGCAGGGCACACAGTGTATTTCATTCTGTATTTAGTTGTATCCATTGAGTTCAGCTTTGAATGTAAATGTGCAAATAAGAAGCAATAGAAGAATATTGACGTGTGTTCATTTGCAGTGACATTGTTTCTTACTCTTCCTGCTACACAAGCAAAAAAAAAAAAAGGGATAATACTATAATACTTTCCGAAATAAATTAGAAAATGTTCTGCCCGCAATCCTGCGATTCAATGGCTCTAACATTCCTGTCTAGTGGGTACGATGTGCATAAATCTATGTTATTACAGCACCTACCACAGGCATTTCTCCCAGATATTACAATGCAATTAGAATACAGAGGTTCTAATGATACGCATGGATAAACAGTAATGCCGGATTGGGGACATATGCTAAGACTGATGTTTTTTTTTTCAGGTGCCGCACTTTAATAATAGCAATGACTCTTCTCAATTAATGTATTGGAGATGGTCCTGTATCTGTGGGCCACTATGCATCACCGGAGACAACGCCTCTCTATTACGTAGCCATGAATCATAATGCAGAACGTAGCAGAAAAAAAGGTGCAACAATGAGTAACATAATGTACTATGACGGGAGCATTGGGAACGCTAGTAGAGATGTGGTAGGCGTCACTGGAAGAGCCAGGTTTAATTGGGAAAGGGTGCATGACAGCAGGGGCCTATCTACCACGTGGCAAACACGGCATTTGTTTTGGGTGGAATTTTTTAATAAAAATAATCTCCTAAGCTTTGAAGATCTCACGGAGCTCTGTTCAATCCGTCATCGGAAAATGGAAAGAGTATGGCGCAACTGCAAACCTACCAAGACACGGCCGTCCACCTAAACTGACCGGGCCGGGCAAGGAGAGCATCCATCAGAGAAGAGCCAAGAGGTCCATGGTAACTCTGGAGGAGCTGCAGAGATCCACAGCTCAGGGGGGAGAGTCTGTCCACAGGACAACTATTAGTCGTGTTCTCCACAAATCTGCCCTTTATGGAAGAGTGACAAGAAGAAAGACATTGGAGAAAGAAAGTCATAAGAAGTCCTGTTTGTAGTTTGTGAGAAGCCATGTGGGGGACACAGCAAAAACTAGAGTCCGCCGGACAATCCGACCGTCTGTGTGCTAGTCCGCCGGACTTTTGAAATGAACGGACTTTCGTAAAGTCCGTTTATTTTGAACATGACTCCAGGTAGACGGGACTAGCGAAGGAAGTCAATGCCGCCGCCTCGATCGGCGACATTGACACCTCGCTAGCCCCGTCACCTGGTATGGATTTAAAGGGGAATCCCTACGCCGAAAAAACTGTGTGGGGGTCCCCCCCAGATCCATATCAGACCCTTGTCCCTATTAGACCGTATCCGTTCGGCCTGGCTCTTACCTTCTCCCCCAGTCGCCGCGGGAGACTGTGCCTGGGTGCACTCGCTACACTCTGACTGTGCTTAATTTGGGTAAGAAACCAATATACATATTGAACCCTCTTTCCCATGCATTCCTGATGCCACTTTGTATTATATACTGTAATGTATTATATATCTGTGAATTTGTTTTTCAGATGCATATATGTTCTGAAGAAGCCACTTCGTGGCGAAACTAGTCAAATGAAATATTGAAATCATCCATTATATGTACGGTTTTTAGTATATATGTTGTGTTTAGATTTTGTCTTTATTTTTGTTTCTTTGTAATAAATTGTTCAAAACTTTTATTTCTGTCTCACATCGTGATCTAAATTTATGCACCAAGTACCGCAATAGTCCACTAGCTCCCCCTTTTCTCTTGGCGTTCTGGGTTGGGAACCAGATCACCAAAAAATCTTTCCATGTGCCACTTTGTGTTGGTCTATCACATAAAATCCCAATAAAATACATTCACATTTTTGGTTATAACATGACAAAATGTGGAAAATTTCAAGGTGTGTGAATACTTTTTCAAAGCACTGTAGTCCAAATCAAAATAGGAGAGCTTTTTGAAAGTCACAAAGTAGTTCCAGAAGATTTACAAAAAAATATACTGTATATATGAGGGCTGTACTGAAAATAATGCAAATGGGCTTCATCATTACCTTAAAGCTGCAGTCCAGGAATTCAGCAACTTTGTAAAAAGTGAAGACACTCTATGAGTTAAGTCCAAGGAGGTGCCTACCTCCTTCTGGGCTTATCTCTATTATTTGTATCTAATAGGTTTATTGTGCTGCAGCAGCATAGCTTCAGGACCCCTTCAAATGTAGAGTGTAGCTACTGTGCCCACCCCTCCCTTCCTCCTGCCCAAGCACAGAAGCCTTTGTATTGTGTGAAAATTCAAAGGCTTCTGTGAGTGAGCAGCAGAGGGAAGGAGGGTGCATAGTAACCCTATGTGCTTCTCTTCCTTCTCACAGACTCAAGTGTGGAGTGTATTCTCTGGCAGAGCCATAAACCTGTTGGATATAATAGTGCCAAAAATATACTGTTCTGCCACCGCTGGGCATTTCTATTTCCCCCAAGGCTATAAACAAGGTGAACGTCAGTGCTGTAGACATGGGTTTTGGTTCACCTGTTCTCTATATATGAACACCAGTGAACTTCATCAGACGTGCACCACCGTAAGGGCCCCAACCAAGCCGGCAAATTACAATTGTCCTCTGTCACAATAGTTTTTTTGCCTCTTGTTCCATTTGAGGACATTATTATGATCTGGTATAATTACATAGAGGATCTGTTACCATCCCAAAGACCTGAAGGCAGAATTGGACTTATCGGGGTCAAGTCAGGGGGACTTGGTGATGGTGTAGTCAACAAAGGGTCTTGTTTCTAAAACCCAGCTGCAACCCCTGTGACCTCAGTGTTCCCGGCTTCAGTTTAAGCTGATTTAATAATTGGCCTCAGTATCCGGACCGGCTATTCATTGTCTCCCCTGTTGCCATTAACGCTGTAGGCCTCTGTACAGAATTTGGGGTTTATAATTTAGCTTTTTCTTGCTGGACTGTTATCTTTGTGTAATCATAGACTCTCTGAAATTGGTGTCAATGATTCCTTGTCAGAGGTATGTCATACTTAGAGGGTGTAATCATTCAGTGGCTTCTACGGGGGTGCACTACACATCTTCTGATCATCCTCTGTAGTAGAAGAGAGGGGTCCAATTTTCCTATAACATCCTACTGCTTCCCGAGACCAGGAACTGCAATTTCCTTTAAATAGAACGGTATACGGAAGGCTCGTAATTCAGATATAATAACGGTTTGCTGTGTGTGATGGGAGGCACAGAAGGTCAAGGTACCGATGCAGCACTTAATGTTTTATTCCTCCCAGAATACCTCCCTTATACGTGTACCGATGCAGCACTTAATGTCTCTATATATGAACACCAGTGAACTTCATCAGACATGCACCACCGTAAGGGCCCCAACCAAGCCGGCAAATTACAATTATTATCCTCTGTCACAGTAGTTTTTTTCCCCCTCTTGTTCCATTTGAGGACATTGTTATATTCTGGTATCCTTACATGGAGGATCTGTTATCAATTCCATGGCAAAGACCTGCAGGCAGACTTGGACTTATTAGGGTCACGTTAGGGGGACTTGGTGATGGTGTAGTCAACAAAGGGTCTTGTTTCTAAAACCCAGCAGCAAACCCCTGTGCCCTCAGTGTCCCGGCTTCATTTTAAGCTGAATTAATAATTGGCCTCAGTACCCGGACCGGCTATTCATTATCTCCCCTGTTGCCATTAACGTAGTAGGTCTCTGTATAGATTTTGGGGTTTATAATTTTGCTATTTCTTGCTGGAACTTTGTGTAATCATAGCTTCTCCTAAATTGGTGTCAATGATTCCTTGTCAGGGGTGTGTCAGGGTGGTTGACTCAGTAATTTTGTGCGTTAGGGCCCCGAGTCTTTCTCAGAGGATGTAATCATTCAGTGGCTTCTACGAGGGATGCGCTACACATCTTCTGATCATCCTCTGTAGTAGAAAAGAGGGGTCCCATTTTCCTAGAACTTCCTACTCCTTCCCAAGACCAGGAATTCCTTTAAATAGAACGGTATACGGAAGGCTCGTAATTCAGATATAATAACGGTTTGCTGTGTGTGATGGGAGGCACAGAAGGTCAAGGTACCGAAGCAGCACTTAATGTTTTATTTCTCCCAGAATACCTCCCTTATACGTGACAACTCAACCTTCTCACCCTAACTGAGCCACCAACATTTATACTACATGGACCAAGGATTGGGGTTGTGTATCTTTAACACATGTGCCAAAAATACATTGTCCTGCCACCAGCTGGGCATGTCTATTCCCCCCCCAAGGCTATAAACAAGGTGAACGTCGGTGCCGCAGAGACGGGTTTCGGTTCACCTGTTCTCTGTGTAGGAATACCGGAGATCTCCGGCATGTTGTAGGTTAACAG
>CM053029.1:606038961-606136796 GCA_028564925.1 Lithobates sylvaticus | reverse complement strand
ACTTCATGTAAAGTCTCATTCTTATACATGTCACGTACAATGTGCAAGGATCAAGAGTGGGTAATGTACAGAGTGCAGGGTTCAAGATTGGGTAACGTACAGGTTGAAGGGGTCAGGAGCCTATAGGCTCCTGAGAATACCTATAAGTTAATAGTTAGTAATAGTTAACCACTTCAGGACCAGCCTCGTTTTGGAATTTAGGTGTTTACATGTTTAAAACATTTTTTTTTTTGCTAGAAAATTACTTAGAACCCCCAAACATTATATATTGTTTTTTTTCTAACACCCTAGAGATACTTTTTTTTAACACCGTATTTGCGCAGCGGTCTTACAAGCGCACTTTTTTGGGGGAAAAAAATCACTTTTTTGAATAAAAAAATAAGATAACAGTAAAATTAGCCCAATTTTTTTTTTTGTATTGTGAAAGATAATGTTACGCCGAGTAAATTGATACCCAACATGTCCTGCTTAAAAATTGCGCCCCGCTCGTGGAATGGTGTCAAACTTTTACCCTCAAAAATCTCCATAAGCGACATTTAAAAAATTCTACAGGTTGCATTTTTTGAGTTACAGAGGAGGTCTATGGCTAGAATTATTGTTCTCGCTCTACCGATCGCGGCAATACATCACATGTGTGGTTTGACTAACGTTTTCATATGCGGGCGCTACTCACGTATGCGTTCGCTTCTGTGCGCGAGCTCGTCGGGACGGGGTGTTTTAAAGAAAAAATTTTTGTTTTTCTTATTTATTTTCCTTGAATTTATTATTTTTTACACTGTTTTAAAAAAAAAAAATGGATTACTTTTATTCCTATTACAAGGAATGTAAACATCCCTTGTAATAGAAAAAGCATGACAGGTCCTCGTAAATATGAGATCTGGGGGGGGGGGGGGGGGGGGGTCAAAAAGTCCTCAGATCTCATATTTGGACTTAAATGCCAAAAAAAAAAAAAAATGTCATTTAAAAAAATGACATTTGGAAATTGTGCCTTTAAGACGTATGGGTGGAAGTGACGTTTTGACATCACTTCCGCCCTGCTATGGTATAGAGACGGGTGGGGGCCATCTTAGCCTCACCCGTCTCCATACCCAGCACGTAGCACGACCCGATCGCCTCCGCCGGCGGCTCCGGTAAGCGGCGGAAGGCGCGGGAGAGCGGCGGGAGGGGGGGCACCTCTCCCACCGCGGATAACGGTGATCTTGTGGCAAACCCGCCGCAGAGACCGCCATTATCGGAAACAGAACCGCTCACTGTAAAGAGGGATACCTCGGTTGTGGCAGCTGCTGCCGTTACCGAGATATCCCTCTTCAAAAAAATGACGTATATATACAGTGAGCCGTCGGTAAGTGGCTAAGTTATTATTAGTTAGTTATTTCAGATTTTCGAATTTTCGTGTTTTCGCCGGTGATAGAGAGCAGGAGAACGGGAAGCCGCCGGTGATGGAGAGTAGGGATGAGCTTTGTGTTCAGGTCGAACATGAGTTCGACTCGAACATTGGCTGTTCCTCCGTTCGCCAAATAGCGAACAATTTGGGGTGTTCGCGGCAAATTCGAAAGCAGCGGAACACCCTTTAAAAGTCTATGGGAGAAATCAAAAGTGCTAATTTTAAAGTTATTATCATAAAAAGTGTTTGGGGACCCGGGGAAACAATAAAAATGAAATATTCCTTTAAATTTCGTACCTGGGGGGTGTCTATAGTATGCCTGTAAAGGGGCGCATGTTTCCCGTGTGTAGAACACGTAAAAAAAAAAAGTAATTTAAAAGTACTCGCGGCTATAATGAATTGTTGGTCTCGACAATATACATAAAAGTCATTTAAAAAAAACGGCCTGGGATTCCCCCACGGTCCATTACCAGTCCCTTCAGGTCTGGTATGGGTTTTAAGGGGAACCCCGCGCAAAAATTTAAAAAAAAAAGGGCATGGGGTCCCCCCAAAAATCCATACCAGACCCATATCTGAGCACGCAACCTGGCAGGCCACAGGAAAAGAGGGGGGGGGGGACCAGAGAGCGCCCCCCCTCCTGAACCGTACCATGCCACATGCCCTCAACATTGGGAGGGTGTCAGAGGGAGGCGGTGTCACCCATTTAGGTAAAAAAAAGTAATTTAAAAGTACTCGCGGCTATAAGAAGCCGGAGGAAGAAGCAGAGAAGCAGAGAAAGAACAAGATGGAGGAAGAAGCGGGGAAAGAAGAAGACATTAATAAAGGAATTGTCAAAAACCGGCTATTGTCTTTTTTAACATTTTTGACTCTTTTTTGTGAAATTGTAGGGGTACATTTGTACCCCATTGTACCCCATTACCAATTCACACGGGGGGGGCAGGATATGGGGTTCCCCTTGTTAAAGGGGGCTTCCATATTCCGATAAGCCCCCCGCCCGCATACCCCCACAACCACCGGACCAGGAGATGAGGCCCTTCTCCCCATCAACATCCTCCCCATGTTGAGGGCAGGTGGCCTGGTACGGTTCAGAAGGGGGGGGGGCGCTCTCTCTCGTCCCCCCCCTATTTTCCTGCGGCCTGCCAGGTTGCGTGCTCAGATAATGCATTAAAAATAAAAACATTGAAAAACAAGGGTCCGGCGCCCTGCATGGAGATTAGGGGCCGGGCGCATGGATTAGGGGGCCCCTTATGTAGTAGCAACCACCACCGGCTCTAAGGGGTTAAATAAAAAAGAGTACAGGAAGTTGGTGCCGTTGTCTTTAGCAACTAACCAATCATGTTTCAGCTTTCATCTTATCTACATGCTGGAGAATGAATGGAATCTCCTGATTTGTGTAGTTATAGATCCGGTTCTCCGGTATTCCCTCCTGATCCATCCTGACATCTTTCTTCATCTGACCCGCTTTCCCCCCCGGATAGTTCTTTTCCTCCGGGACGGTAACTATTACAATACTATATAAATGCTAATAAAACAGTATTGGTAAACATCATCTGTGCCGGCACCAAAGTCCCAAATCACCCGCCGGTGAGAACGCACAGAGGTACTTACTGCTCTATACTTCAATATACATTTATTGGCGAGACACTTCAATAATGCAGAACACAGCAAGGTGGAAACAACCACCACTTCAATTCTGCACTAATAATAATAATATCCCAGGCTAATAATAATAATAATATCCCAGGCTAATAATAATATTCCGGGCTAATAATAATAATAATATCCCAGGCTAATAATAATAATAATATTATCTCAGGCTAATAATAATAATAATATCTTGCGATAATAATAATAATATCCCGCGATAATAATAATAATATCCCAGGCTAATAATAATAATAATATCCCGGGCTAATAATAATAATAATAATAATATCCCAGGCTAATAATAATAATAATATCCCGGGCTAATAATAATAATTTTTCCGGGATAATAATAATAATAATATCCCGGGCTAATAATAATAATAATAATATCCCGGGCTAATAATAATAATAATAATAATATTCTGGGCTAATAATTATAATAATAATAATATCCCGGGCTAATAATAATAATATCCCAGGCAAATAATAATAATAATAATATCCCAGGGTAATAATAATAATAATATCCTGGGCTAATAATAATAATAATATCCCGTGATAATAATAATAATATCCCGCGATAATAGTAATAATAATATCCCAGGCTAATAATAATATCCCGGGCTAATAATAATAATAATATCCTGGGCTAATAATAATAATAATAATAATTTTTCCGGGATAATAATAATTATAATAATATCCCGGGCTAATAATAATAATATCCCGGGCTAATAATAATAATAATAATATCCCGGGCTAATAATAATAATAATAATAATAATAATAATAATATCCCGGGCTAATAAAAATAATAATAATATCCCAGGCTAATAATAATAATAATAATAATAATATCCCGGGCTAATAATAATAATAATAATATCCCGGGCTAATAATAACAATATCCCGGGATAATAATAATAATAATAATAATAATATCCCGGGCTAATAATAATAATAATAATATCCTGGGCTAATAATAATAATAATATCCCGGGCAATCGTACATTTCCGGTCGAATGTTCCGCCTACAAGCTATAGTAGAATTCTAATGTTGTATGACACTAGTAATAATTATATTTATTAATGATTATTACTAGTCAACCAACATTAGAATTCTTCTATAGCCTATGGGCGGAGCATTGGACCATAAGTGTGACCGCCGCTCGTGGCGACTGCTTCGTCGAATCTTTACGTCAAATCTTTTCTCTCTATGTAGAATAATCTTGGACTAATAGAGTTAGACCCCTTTCACACCTAAGCGTTTTTCAGGCACTACAGCGCTAAAAATAGCGCCTGAAAAAAGCGGGTCCTTTCACTCCAGTGTGAAAGCCGGTGGGCCGGTGGGCCGGTGGGCCGGCGGGCTTTCACACTGGAGCGGTGCGCTAGCGGGACTGTAAAAAAAGTCCTGCTAGCAGCATCTTTGGAGCGGTGAAGGAGCCGTATATTCACCGCTCCTATACCGCTCCTTCCCATTGAAATCAATGGGATACCGCAGGGATATCGCGGCAATACCGCCAACAAATCGCCGCTGCAGCAGCGCTTTGCAGGGGGTTTTAAACCCTTTTTCGGCCGCTAGCGGGGGGTTAAAACCGCCCTGCTAGTGGCCGAATACCGCTAAAACGACGGTAAAGCAGCGCTAAATATATTGCTGCTTTACCGCCGACGCCTCCACCGCCCCAGTGTGAAAGGGGCCTTAAGGTTAGGCACATTCGCCCACAGGTTCGATGGACACAGATCGCTAATGGTCAGCGTCATGTGGAATCTCCTATCTATATCCAACTGTTGTCACAACGAAAACGAAAATAAAGCATTTGTTTATGTCGGATATTTCGGTTTTCGGATTCTGCACTTTCGTTATCGTTTGTTAAAAACGATACGTTTACGAAAATACCCGAAATTCGGATGAAAATGAATGCACATGCCTAGCACTGATAAGATGCACTGATGGGCACTGATGAGGTGGCACTAAAGAGGCAGCACTGATAAGGTGGCACTGAAGAAGCGGCACTGATAAGGCGGCGCTGATGGGCACTGAAGAGGTGGCACTGATGGGCATTGATTTAAGCTGATGAGGCTGCACTGATGGGCACTGATAGACTGCCCAGATGGGCACTGATGAGGTGGCACCGATGGGCATTGATGGGCACTGAAGAGGCGGCACTGATGGGCATTGATGGGCACTAATAAGGCACTGATGGGCATTGATGGGCAGTGATGGGCACTGAAGAGGCGGCGCTGATGAGGCAGCACTGATGGGCATTGATGAGGCGGCACTGATGGACATTGATGGGCACTAATGGGCACTGAAGATGCGGCACTGATGAGGCGGCACTGATAAGGCAGCACTGATGGACATTGATGGGCACTGATGAGGCTGCACTGATGAGCACTGACAGGTGGCACTGATGGGCACTGATTGGCAACACTGGTGAGCACTGATTGGAAGCACTGATTGGAAGCACTGATGGGCACTGTTGGGACTGCACTGATGATCAGTGTAGATGTCTCTTTTACACAAGCCAGTTATCGGCTCTCTGCTCCTCTCCTCACGCTGTCTGCACAAGGAAAGGAGAGCCGATAACCGGCTTCTATTTACATCCAGGATCAGCTGTGATTAGACACAGCTGATCACATGGTAAAGAGCCGCTGATTGGCTCTTTATCTCAATCCGTGATCAGCAGTGTCCGGAGGAGCACAGAGCGCACCGCCCACACCCTACAGCGGACGCGATCACGGGAGGCGTGTCCCAGAACTAGCCGGCCGCGCTGTAGCCGCCACTTGCTGTCTGTGGCAATTAAAAAAAAAAAAAAAAACACTTAGAACCCCTCAAACATTATATAGGGTGTCCCGAAAGTCTCCGTACATAGGAAACATAAACAAACTCGTATTATATTTTTAACATTTTAGGCCCTGGTTCACATTAGACATGGGAACTGCCAAAAAATTCGTTTCGTTTCGTTTCGTCCCGTTTCGTATATAAAAAAATTCGTAATTCGTAATTCGTGTACGAAATTCCGTTCGAATTCGTACGAAATACGAAATTCGGACGAATCGTAATTTTTTTTACGAATCGTTAGTAAAGTTACGAATCGTTACGAATCGTTACGAATCGTTACGAATCGTTAACGCGGCTAATGATTTGTTGGTTCTCATAACACAGAGAACAATTCGAATCCAACTACAAATATCGAATTTCAATTTCAAGTTACGAATCGTTACGAATCGTTATGAATAGTTACGAATCGTTACGAATCGTTATGAATAGTTACGAATCGTTACGAATCGTTATGAATAGTTACGAATCGTTAGTAAATCCAACTACCAATATCGAATTTCAACTAATTTGAACGAAATTATTATAGCAGATATAACGAATGAATTCGAATGACAAAGTGTCATTTTTGCAGAAAAAAAAAAAGCGTAGGGGTCCCCCCAAATTCAATAACCAGGCCCTTCAGGTCTGGTATGGATATTAAGGGGGACCCCAGCCAAAAAAAAAAAAAAAAAATGGCGTGGGGTCCCCCCCAAATATCCATACCAGACCCTTCAGGTCTGGGATGGATTTTAAGGGGAACCCCGGCCAAAAAAAAAAAAAAAAAATGGCGTGGGGTCCCCCTCAAAATCCATACCAGACCCTTTATCCGAGCACGCAACCTGGCAGGCCGCAGGAAAGGAGGGGGGGACGAGAGCGGCCCCCCCTCCCGCCTGAACCGTACCAGGCCACATGCCCTCAACATTGGGAGGGTGCTTTGGGGTCCCCCCCAAAGCACCTTGTCCCCATGTTGATGAGGACAAGGGCCTCATCCCCACAACCCTGGCCGGTGGTTGTGGGGGTCTGCGGGCGGGGGGGCTTATCGGAATCTGGAAGCCCCCTTTAACAAGGGGACCCCCAGATCCCGGCCCCCCCCCTGTGTGAAATGGTAAGGGGGTACAAAAGTACCCCTACCATTTCACCAAAAAAGTGTCAAAAATGGTAAAAATGACAGGAGACGGTCTTTGACAATTCCTTTATTAAAATCTTCTTTCTTCTTTCTTCTGGTCTTCCTTTCTTCATCTTCTCCTTCCGGCATCTTCTTCCATCTTCTTCTTCCTTCGATTCGCTTCTTCTTCCTCCGGTCTTCTCGTCCTTCTCGTCCGGCGTCGTCCTTCTCGTCCGGCATCGTCGTCTCTTCTCGCAGGCCGCTCCTCGCAATGGGAGGCTCCCGCTCTGTGAGGCTTCGCTCCGGGTGACAGGTCTTGTATAACGAAGGCACCTGGTGACCCCGCCCCCTCTGACGCACGGGGACGTCATGTGGAATTCCCTATGGCTTTCCCCATGACGTCAGAGAGGGGGCGGGGTCACCAGGTGCCTTCGTTATACAAGACCTGTCACCCGGAGCGAAGCCTCACAGAGCGGGAGCCTCCCATTGCGAGGAGCGGCCTGCGAGAAGAGACGACGATGCCGGACGAGAAGGACGAGAAGACCGGAGGAAGAAGAAGCGAATCGAAGGAAGAAGAAGATGGAAGAAGATGCCGGAAGGAGAAGATGAAGAAAGGAAGACCAGAAGAAAGAAGAAAGAAGATTTTAATAAAGGAATTGTCAAAGACCGTCTCCTGTCATTTTTACAATTTTTGACGCTTTTTTGGTGAAATGGTAGGGGTACCCCCTTACCATTTCACACAGGGGGGGGGCCGGGATCTGGGGGTCCCCTTGTTAAAGGGGGCTTCCAGATTCCGATAAGCCCCCCGCCCGCAGACCCCCACAACCACCGGCCAGGGTTGTGGGGATGAGGCCCTTGTCCTCATCAACATGGGGACAAGGTGCTTTGGGGGGGACCCCAAAGCATCCTCCCAATGTTGAGGGCATGTGGCCTGGTACGGTTCAGGCGGGAGGGGGGGCCGCTCTCGTCCCCCCCTCCTTTCCTGCGGCCTGCCAGGTTGCGTGCTCGGATAAGGGTCTGGTATGGATTTTATGGGGGACCCCACGCCATTTTTTTTGGCTAGGGTTCCCCTTAAAATCCATCCCAGACCTCAAGGGTCTGGTATGGATTTTGAGGGGGACCCTACGCCATTTTTTTTTTTTTGGCTGGGGGTCCCCCTTAATATCCATCCCAGACCTGAAGGGCCTGGTTATTGAATTTGGGGGGACCCCTACGCATTTTTTTATCAATGACTTCAATGAATGACAGTTCTCTGTATTACGGATCCAACAATTCATTTGCCGGCAATAGCTGCGACTCGATTTTAAATAGTTTTTTTTTCCTGCAAAAATGACACTGTGCAGGAACAGTTCCCTATATTAGATATACTGAATCTCGAATCATTTGAAGCATTCGTTATATCCGCTATTATAATTTCTTACATATTAGTTGAAATTACATATTTGTTAGTTACAATACAACATTCGAATTGTTCTCTGTATTACGGGAATCGGCAATTAGCCGCGAGTGATTTTAAATGTCTTTTTTTCCTGCAAAAATGACACATTGTACAGAGAGAGTTCTAAACACGGGAAACATGACCCCCTTCATAGACATACTATACAGTATATAGTATATAGAAGGGGGCATGTTTCCGTGTTTAGAACTCTCTCTGTACAATGTGTCATTTTTGCAGGAAAAAAAGACATTTAAAATCACTCGCGGCTAATTGCCGATTCCCGTAATACAGAGAACAATTCGAATGTTGTATTGTAACTAACAAATATGTAATTTCAACTAATATGAAAGAAATTATAATAGCGGATATAACGAATGCTTCGAATGATTCGAGATTCAGTATATCTAATATAGGGAACTGTTTCTTGCAGTGTCATTTTTGCAGGAAAAAAAAAACTATTTAAAATCACGAGTCGCAGCTATTGCCGGCAAATGAATTGTTGGATCCGTAATACAGAGAACAGTCATTCATTGAAGTCATTGATAAAAAAATGTGTAGGGGTCCCCCCAAATTCAATAACCAGGCCCTTCAGGTCTGGGATGGATATTAAGGGGGACCCCAGCCAAAAAAAAAAAAAAAAATGGCGTAGGGTCCCCCTCAAAATCCATACCAGACCCTTGAGGTCTGGGATGGATATTAAGGGGGACCCCAGCCAAAAAAAAAAAAAAAAAAAATGGCGTAGGGTCCCCCTCAAAATCCATACCAGACCCTTGAGGTCTGGGATGGATTTTAAGGGGAACCCTAGCCCAAAAAAATGGCGTGGGGTCCCCCATAAAATCCATACCAGACCCTTATCCGAGCACGCAACCTGGCAGGCCGCAGGAAAGGAGGGGGGGACGAGAGCGGCCCCCCCTCCCGCCTGAACCGTACCAGGCCACATGCCCTCAACATTGGGAGGGTGCTTTGGGGTCCCCCCCAAAGCACCTTGTCCCCATGTTGATGAGGACAAGGGCCTCATCCCCACAACCCTGGCCGGTGGTTGTGGGGGTCTGCGGGCGGGGGGCTTATCGGAATCTGGAAGCCCCCTTTAACAAGGGGACCCCCAGATCCCGGCCCCCCCCCCTGTGTGAAATGGTAAGGGGGTACAAAAGTACCCCTACCATTTCACCAAAAAAGCGTCAAAAATTGTAAAAATGACAGGAGACGGTCTTTGACAATTCCTTTATTAAAATCTTCTTTCTTCTTTCTTCTGGTCTTCCTTTCTTCATCTTCTCCTTCCGTCATCTTCTTCCATCTTCTTCTTCCTTCGATTCGCTTCTTCTTCCTCCGGTCTTCTCGTCCTTCTCGTCCGGCATCGTCGTCTCTTCTCGCAGGCCGCTCCTCGCAATGGGAGGCTCCCGCTCTGTGAGGCTTCGCTCCGGGTGACAGGTCTTGTATAACGAAGGCACCCGGTGACCCCGCCCCCCCTCTGACGTCATGGGGAAAGCCATAGGGAATTCCACATGACGTCCCCGTGCGTCAGAGGGGGCGGGGTCACCAGGTGCCTTCGTTATAAAAGACCTGTCACCCGAAGCGAAGCCTCACAGAGCGGGAGCCTCCCATTGCGAGGAGCGGCCTGCGAGAAGAGACGACGATGCCGGACGAGAAGGACGAGAAGACCGGAGGAAGAAGAAGCGAATCGAAGGAAGAAGAAGATGGAAGAAGATGACGGAAGGAGAAGATGAAGAAAGGAAGACCAGAAGAAAGAAGAAAGAAGATTTTAATAAAGGAATTGTCAAAGACCGTCTCCTGTCATTTTTACCATTTTTGACACTTTTTTGGTGAAATGGTAGGGGTACTTTTGTACCCCCTTACCATTTCACACAGGGGGGGGGCCGGGATCTGGGGGTCCCCTTGTTAAAGGGGGCTTCCAGATTCCGATAAGCCCCCCGCCCGCAGACCCCCACAACCACCGGCCAGGGTTGTGGGGATGAGGCCCTTGTCCTCATCAACATGGGGACAAGGTGCTTTGGGGGGGACCCCAAAGCACCCTCCCAATGTTGAGGGCATGTGGCCTGGTACGGTTCAGGCGGGAGGGGGGGCCGCTCTCGTCCCCCCCTCCTTTCCTGCGGCCTGCCAGGTTGCGTGCTCGGATAAAGGGTCTGGTATGGATTTTGAGGGGGACCCCACGCCATTTTTTTTTTTTTTTTTTTTTTTGGCCGGGGTTCCCCTTAAAATCCATCCCAGACCTGAAGGGTCTGGTATGGATATTTGGGGGGGACCCCACGCCATTTTTTTTATTTTTTTTTGGCTGGGGTCCCCCTTAATATCCATACCAGACCTGAAGGGCCTGGTTATTGAATTTGGGGGGACCCCTACGCTTTTTTTTTTTCTGCAAAAATGACACTTTGTCATTCGAATTCATTCGTTATATCTGCTATAATAATTTCGTTCAAATTAGTTGAAATTCGATATTGGTAGTTGGATTTACTAACGATTCGTAACTATTCATAACGATTCGTAACGATTCGTAACTATTCATAACGATTCGTAACGATTCGTAACTTGAAATTGAAATTCGATATTTGTAGTTGGATTCGAATTGTTCTCTGTGTTATGAGAACCAACAATTCATTAGCCGCGTTAACGATTCGTAACGATTCGTAACGATTCGTAACTTTACTAACGATTCGTAAAAAAAAATTCGTATTCCGTACGGAATTCGTAAAAAAAAAAATTCGTACTACAGATTCGTAAATTCGTACGAATTTCGAAAAATTCGTACGAATTACGGATTCGTACGAAACGAATCGCACATGTCTAGTTCACATTGGTGCGATTTGACATGTCAAAGCAGCGGCAATTGCCGGCAATGGCACCGCCCTAATCGGTGCGACGTCGGACCGATTTAAAAAAAGTAGTTTCTGTACTACTTTTTGCTATTTCGGGGGGGGGGGGGTGCGATTTCCATTGACATCTGTGTAGAAACCCGCACAGAAACGCCTGTGAAATCGCAGCCGGAATCGGGAAAGTGAAACCGTGCGAGCCAGAAGGTCGGTGTGACGTCATTGGTAACGCTGAGGAAACTGCGAGGGTAATCCAGGTGAGTTTTGGAGCTTCATATATTAAGAAAGCCCTGAAAAAGAAGATATTTGCTAGTGGATTCGTGTCCTTCATGTTCTACCATTTGAAGATGGTTCCCACAGTGGGTACCGTATATACTCGAGTATAAGCTGACCCAAATATAAGCCGAGGCACCTAATTTTACCGCAAAAAAAAATGGGAAAACTTATTGACTCGAGTATAAGCCTAGGGCGAGAAATGCGCAGCTACTGTAAGTGGAAAAGAGGGTCAACAATGCCCATTTGCAGCCTCACTGCGCCCATTTGCAGCCTCACTGTGCCCATTTGCAGCCTCGCTGCGCCCATTTGCAGCCTCACTGCGCCCATTTGCAGCCTCACTGCACCCATTTGCAGCCTCACTGTGCCCATTTGCAGCCTCGCTGCGCCCATTTGCAGCCTCACTGTGCCCATTTGCAGCCTCACTGCACCCATTTGCAGCCTCACTGTGCCCATTTGCAGCCTCGCTGCGCCCATTTGCAGCCTCGCTGCGCCCATTTGCAGCCATAGGTCCCCCGAACTTCAAACTTGGTAGTTAAGGGTTCCTAGATGCCCCCCCTATCTGCAGCCAAAAAAAAAAATTTGGGTCTCTGGATGAAATGACATTGCTGCAGATGGACACAGTTGACCGACTTTGGGGCCCCGTATCTCGGGGTTACTTGGTGCTAGGAACCCCATCTTTGTATATGATGTAGTGCTAGTTCCACTGTTTTTTTTTTAGGGTTCCTAGGACCAATTGGCCCCGAGATACGGGGGCCCCAAATTCGGGTCGGAAAATGTCATTCTCTGCTGCAGAAAAGTGCTTGACTCGAGTATAAGCCGAGGGGGGCATTTTCAGCACAAAACAAATTTGCTGAAAAACTTGGCTTATACTCGAGTATATACAGTATATGCCGTGCTGGCGTTAATTCCAGAACATGGCTTGTGGGTTTTTTTTTCCAGATATTTACGCCCATGCTCATGTTTGCACATAGAACACCTTTGGGATGAATTAGAGCGGAGACTGTGAGCCAGGCCTTCTCGTCCAACATCAGTCCCTGACCTCACAAATGCACTTCTGGAAGAATGGTCAAACATTCCCATAGACACCCTCCTAAACCTTGTGGACGGCCTTCCCAGAAGAGTTGAAGCTGTTATAGCTGCAAAGGGCCAACTCAATATTGAACCCTCCGGACTAATGCCCGCGTACACATGGTCAGACGTTCCGACCACAAAATCCGTCTTTCCGTTTTTTTCCGACGGATTTTGTCCGAAACTGGTGTTGCATACGCACGGTCGGACAAAGTTGTTGGAAAATCCGATCGTTTCCGAACGCGGTGACGTTCGTGGCGTACGGCGGAACTATGTAGAGGCTAGTAGCCAATAGCTTTGGTCTCGTAATTTGATCTGAGCATGTCCGTCGGAATTAGACATGTGCGATTAGTTTCGTACGAATCGGAAATTCATACAAATTTTTCGAATCCGAATTACGAATTACAAATTTTTACGAATACGAACTCTGTACGAAGTACGAAATTTCGTTTACGAATTTCGGATCCAAATTATCCGAATCCAAACTACCAAATGATGAATTTCAACTAATATGAAAGAAATTATAGCGGATATAACGAATGATTCGAATGAATTAGAGATTCAGTATAACGAATATCGACACTCTACAAATAATAACGAATTATCCAAAAACGTATTAACGTTACATAACACAAGTCTATTGTTCACCAATCACTCAGAGGAAGTACCAAATCCGGAATTTAGTTTACGAATACCAAATTTTGTATTTCGTACTTCCTCTGAGTGATTGGTGAACAATAGACATTTATAGACTTGTGTTATGTAACGTTAATACGTTTTTGGATAATTCGTTATTATTCGTAGAGTGTCGATATTCGTTATCCGGTTCCCGACCGGCGCACGACGATATACGTCAGCAGAATGGCACGGACAGGCAGGAGGGCGTATATATAAGTCCCTCCTTAATGCCGTCCGTGGCATCTGGAAGCGCGCCGGGAGCGGCGCGCTCCCACGCCGGTCGGGACCCCTGTGAGGCCGGTCGCGGGTCCCGCGGACTCGATCGCCGCGGGGACACCCGCGATCGACTCACGGGAAGGCAGAACGGGGAGATGCGGAAATAGACAGCATCTCCCCGTTCTGCCTAGCAACTAGTGACGCCGATCTCTGCTCCCTGTGATTGGAGCAGAGATCAGCATTCACTAGCTGACAGCCACGCCCCCCCCACAGTAAGAAACACACCTCTAGGCATACTTAACCCCTACACTGCCGCCTTGTGGTTAACCCCTTCACTGCCAGTGTCATTTATACAGGAATTAATGCATTTAAATAGCGTTGATTGCTGTATAAATGACAATGGTCCCAAAAATGTGTCAAAAATGTCCGATGTGTCCGCCATAATGTCGCAGTCACAATAAAAATCGCTGATCGCCGCCATTACTAGTAAAAAAAAATTATTAATAAAAATGCTATAAAACTATCCCCTATCTTAAAACGCTATAACTTCTGCGCAAACCGATCAATAATCGCATATTGCGATTTTTTTTACCAAAAATATGTAGAAGAATACGTATCGGCCTAAACTGAGGGAAAAAAAATGTTTTTTTTATATATTTTTGGGGGATATTTATTATAGCAAAAAATAAAAAATAATGCGCTCTTTTTTGTTTATAGCACAAAAAATAAAAACCGCAGGGGCGATCAAATACCACCAAAAGAAAGCTCTATTTGTGGGAAAAAAAGGACGTCAATTTTGTTTGGGAGCCACGTCGCATAACCGCGCAATTGTCAGTTAAAGCAACGCAGTGCCGAATCGCAAAAAGGGGCCTGGTCCTTTGGCTGCAAATTGGTCCGGGGCTGAAAGTGGTTATACTGAATCTCGAATTCATTCGAATCATTCGTTATATCCGCTATAATTTCTTTCATATTAGTTGAAATTCATCATTTGGTAGTTTGGATTCGGATAATTTGGATCCGAAATTCGTAAACGAAATTTCGGATTTGGTACTTCCTCTGAGTGATTGGTGAACAATAGACATTTATAGACTTGTGTTATGTAACGTTAATACGTTTTCGGATAATTCGTTATTATTCGTGGAGTGTCGATATTCGTAACAATTCGTAACGATTTGTAACGATTCGTACGAAATTCGTATTTCGTACGAATCCAAATTACATTTCGTACACGAATTACGATTTTTTTTTTTATACGGAACGGAATGAAACGAAAAACAAATTTTTTGACGGCTCCCATGTCTAGTCGGAATTCTCTTCACACGATCGGAAAAGGTCCAATCGGATTTTTTTTTCTGAAAATTTGAGATTCTGCTCTCAAATTTTTTCCCTCGGAAATTCCGATGTAAAAAGTCCGCTAGAGCCCACACACGATCGGATTTTCCAACAACATAATCCAATCGGACTTTTTATGTAAACTGTAGACATGTGCACAATAGAAAAATTTGTTTATTTTCGTTTCGTTTCTTTCGTTTCCGTTGATTCGTAACGATTCGTAAATTCGTAAGTCGTCGGTGTTCGTATTCGTAACGATCCGTATTTTCGTAAGAGTTATTTTTTCTTTGATTCGTTTTTCCGTTAATTTTCGTTTATTCGAAATTCGGACGCATTCGTATTTTCGTAGATTTAGTTACATTCGTACTTTCGTTAGATTGATTTATTCGTACTTTCATAACATTTTTTTCGTAGATTCGTAATCGGAGCATAATTCATAATTTTATGTAATGTGTATGCTATTATTACATTGGAAGAGACACGGAAAATTACGAATCGAAAAAAAAAGTTACGAATGTACGAATTTTTTCGTTCAATCCATTCGAAGCACGTTAAGCAGCGCCATTGTAAGGGACACGGAAAATTACGAATCGCAGGAAAAAAAAAAAAAAATTACGAATGTACGAATTTTTTCGTTCAATCCATTCGAAGCAGGTTAAGCAGCGCCATTGTAAGAGACACGGAAAATTACGAACTGAAAAAAAAAAGTTACGAATGTACGAATTTTTTCGTTCAATCCATTCGAAGCACGTTAAGCAGCGCCATTGTAAGGGACACGGAAAATTACGAATCGCAGGAAAAAAAAAAAAAAATTACGAATGTACGAATTTTTTCGTTCAATCCATTCGAAGCAGGTTAAGCAGCGCCATTGTAAGAGACACGGAAAATTACGAACTGAAAAAAAAAAGTTACGAATGTACGAATTTTTTTTCGTTCAATCCATTCGAAGCACGTTAAGCAGCGCCATTGTAAGAGACATGGAAAATTACGAATCGAAAAAAAAAAAGTTACGAATGTACGAATTTTTTCGTTCAATCCATTCGAAGCACGTTAAGCAGCGCCATTGTAAGAGGCACGGAAAATTCCGAATCGAAAAAAAAAAAAAAAGTTACGAATGTACGAATTTTTTCGTTCAATCCATTCGAAGCACGTTAAGCAGCGCCATTGTAAGAGACACGGAAAATTACCAATTCAACAAAAAAAAAAAAGTTACGAATGTACAAATTTTTTCGTTCATTTTGATTTTCGCTGTTCCTGTTTTCGTTTTCGGATTTTCTTCTTTCGTAGCTTCGTTGTTTCTAATTAGTTTTTTTCGGATTTTCGTTGTTTTTCGGATTCGTTCGATTCGAACATTCGTTATTCGTTAAAACTTTTAGCGAATCGTTCGTTCATTCGTACGATAACGAATGAACGAATATAACGAATTTTAACGAAAAACGAAAAAAAACTAAACGAATTGCACATGCGTGTGTTTACGGGGCATAACACTGGGATGCCATTAAGGCTGCTTTCACACTGGGTCGGTTTGCAGGCGCTATTGCGCTAAAAATAGCGCCTGCAAACCGACCCGAAACAGCTGTTGCTGTGTCTCCAGTGTGAAAGCCCTGAGGGCTTTCACACTGGAGCGGTGCGCTAGCAGGACGGTAAAAAAAGTCCTGCTAGCTGCATCTTTGGAGCGGTGAAGGAGCCGTGTATTCACCGCTCCTATACCGCTCCTTCCCATTGAAATCAATGGGAGACCGCGGGGATACCGCCGGCAAAGCGCCGCTGCAGAGGTTTTTAACCCTTTTTCGGCCGCTAGCGGGGGTTAAAACCACCCCGCTAGCGGCCGCATACCGCGGGTAAAACGATGGTAAAGCAGCGCTAAATATAGCGCTGCTTTACCGTCGCCGCCCCGCACCGCCCCAGTGTGAAGCCGGCCTAAAGGTCATGTTGTGTGTAAAGGCAGGTGTCCCAATACTTTTGACAATATAGTGTATATGGGTTACATACAACAATATAAACGCACACCTATGCTGTGTATATAATGGAATGCCAGCTCACCCCTGAGCAGCTTGCCTCCCGTCTTGCATTATTTTCCTCCATGCTGTTATTGTGATTATTTTCAGGTTGGCCGTTCTGTACCTGACTCTGCTCCCCAGCGAATTCTGTTCACTACCCCCTCCCCCCCCCCCCCCCCCCCCCCTACGCGTTTTTTAATTTTTGTTAGCGGTGGACAGAGGCAATACATCAGAATCGGAGTATGTGACACTAAAGGTGACCCCTGCAGCCGTTTAATGACACAATACATAATCCTTAATGAAGTCACTATCTTCGCACTCTCTTCCTTGCTCTGTCTGGACCCGGGTGATTTATGGCGGCTTCACCGCGCGGCTGCCCCCCCCCCCCCACCTTTTCATTTCACCGTGACAAAGTGCCTCAGACAATTATTTTGCTGATTAGACCCAATACAAAAAAAAAACGACCTAGGAGATTTCTTCAGGTGTCATATGTACTCGATCAATCCTTATGGACAGTACCAAAGTTTACTTCCAACGGTCCTTTGTGGCCGCAAAGCGGTGAAAAAAACATAAGTAACGCCGACGACAGCTTATAGACCCGAGAAGCCGCCAGCAAGAAGATATATTCAGGCCGAATGGGATGTTTATCACATAAGGAATTCATGCAGATTTATATACGTTTATAGACAAATAACTTCACCGATTTGATGAGGGTAATGAAAGTCAGTTTTCTGTTACAAATGTCGGTGTTGTAAAGGCTGCGCCCAGGAATAATGCTTCTGGAAGGTCATAAATTCCCTTCGAATTTCAAACGGGAACCTCACACACAAAAAACCGGGCTGAGTTCCTACTAAACGTTTGAGATTTCGATCGTTAGCTGCCGCTGTAGATCTGCAATTGACACTTGGACATCCCCTGTGAGTGACAACGTACAAGAAGTGACCCTCAGGGTGGGTCCTGCTAATGCAAAGCATCTACTGGTGGAACTGGAACGCTACACCCAGGGCAGGACTTACCATTGGGCTTGACTGGGCTCAAGCCCATGGGCCCCGCCCAATAGGGGCCCCACCAAGATACATAGTGTACTCGGCTCGGCTCCGCTCACAGTCACGCCCAGTCCTGCCCTATGATGGACATAACACAGGGACTGGGCGTGACTGTGAGCTGAGCCAAGTACACTAGGCTACTCTCGGATCTGCGAGACGACCCGAGAGCCACCAAGAGGACCCGAGAGCCACCGAGAGGACCTGAGAGCCGCCGAGAGGACCTGAGAGCCACTGAGATACACAGGACTCTGTATCCCGGCAGCGCCATTTTTAAACTTCAAGACTGCAATGACAAGGCTGCAAATGACACTGGGGCAAGGCTGCAAATGACACTGACAAGGCTGCAATGACACTGGGCAAGGCTGCAGATGGATGGGCAAGGCTGCAGATGGACACTGATAAGGCTGCATTGATGGGCATTTAAATGTAAGTTTTTTCCTTAAAATTCCCTCCTAAACTTGGGGTGCGTGTTATATGCCGGCGCATGTTATATGCCGATAAATACGGTAATGTATAGAAGGTAGGGCCCCGAAAGTGACTCAAGCCCAAGGGCCCCCACCACCCTAAGTCCTGCCCTGGCTACACCAGCATATGATTGACACACAAGGAGGCCATCATTTGTATAACTGGGAATTTCAAGGGTTGGTGCACCTAAAACTGAAGGCATGAACATGAAGCCATGGTTTCCATACCGTGTGCTCTAATGATAGCCGCAATGTGTCTGGTGGCCTCATTGTGTCAGCCCATTGTAATGTCTGATTCATCCACTGGGGGCTCAGTCATCTCCACTATCCCCTCAGCACATTGAGGAGGTCTCAGCCACATCACCTGATACCTCCTCTTGTTCCTATTTAAACAGCTGCCGCCAATGACTCATCGTTCGTGCTAGGAACCTGTTACCAGGCCTAGTGCACCAGCCGCACGCTGCTGCTTACTTCTCCAAGTTTGGGCCGGAGAGAGCCCAACTTCATCCTCTTCATTTGGGCCGGAGAGAGCCCCACTTCATCCTCTTCATTTGGGCCGGACAGAGCCCCATTTCCGCCTCTTCATTTGGGCCGGAGAGTGCCCCACTTCATCCTCTTCGTTTGGGCTGGACAGAGCCCCACTTCCTCCTCTTCATTTGGGCCGGACAGAGCCCCACTTCATCCTCTTCGTTTGGGCCGGAGAGAGCCCCACTTCATCCTCTTCGTTTCGGCCGGAGAGAGCCCCACTTCATCCTCTTCGTTTCAGCCGGATAGAGCCCCACTTCCTCCTCTTTGTTTGGACTGGACAGAGCCCCACTTCCTCCTCTTCATTTGGGCCGGAGAGTGCCCCACTTCCTCCTCTTCGTTTGGGCCGGACAGAGCCCCACTTCCTCCTCTTCATTTGGGCCGGATAGAGCCCCACTTCCTCCTCTTCGTTTGGGTCGGACAGAGCCCCACTTCTTCCTCTTCGTTTGGGCCAGACAGAGCCCCACTTCCTCCTCTTCATTTGGGCCGGACAGAGCCCCACTTCATCCTCTTCGTTTGGGCAGGACAGAGCCCCACTTCATCCTCTTTGGGCCGGACAGAGCCCCACTTCATCCTCTTCATTTGGGCCAGACAGAGCCCCACTTACTACTCTTCGTTTTGGGCCAATGAACGCTTCACCACCATCTCTCCAGACCTACGGGGTGTCCCCATCAGCATAACGCAACTCACCTGCAAGTATACCTGAACTGCATAGACTTTGTACTTCTGAACTGCTAATGCCTTGCTGACCCTCCTGATACCTAAGTTATGGCTGTATATAAACTCCCTAAATAAACCCCAACTAATCCTTCAACAGACCTTCGTTCCTTCATCTGTAATTTGCCATAAGGTGTAACCACTTAACTACATAGTATGTATATAAGTCCGAAGCTGTGATCCTCTACAAAAACACTACTAGCTCACTGCCTGAGACATTACACCCATAAGCCCTACTCCATAGAAGTCATGGTATCCATAAACTGCACTGATGATGGCCACAACATGTCTGGTTGTTTTGTTGTGTTGCTCCATAAACCTTACTTCATAAAAGCCAAGTTTTCAAACACTGCACTGATAAAGACATCATGTCCAGTTGTTTTGTTGTGTCGGCCCATAAGCCCTAATCAATAGAAACCACAGTTTCCATACACCGCACTGATGATGGTCACAACGCCCCTGGTTGTTTCGTTGTGTTAGTCTATAAGTCTTACTCCATAGAAGCCATGGTTTCCATACACTGCACTGATGATGGTCACAATGTTCTTGGCTGTTTCATTGTGTCAGTCCATATGCTTTACTCCAAAGAAGCCACGGTTTCTGTAAACTGTACTGATGATGGCCACAACTAGACATGTGCAAAAGGAAAAAATTTGTTTCGTTTAGTTTCGTTTTAATTCGTTAATTAATTAATTTCGTTTAGTTAGATTCGTTACATTTGTTAAATTCGTTTTCGGATTTCGTTTAGTTTTCAACTGATTTTCGAATTCGAAAATATTTTGCAACCCGACTTTGGGTCCACGTATCTCGGGGTTACTTGGTGATAGAAACACCAAATTTGGATATGTTGTAGTGCTAGTTCTACTGTGTTTGCATACCAAATTTGGGGTTTCTAGCTACAAGTGGCCCCGAGATATGTGGCCCCAAAGTCGGGTCGAAAAATGTCATTCTCTGCTGCAGAAAAGTGCTTGACATTTTGCGACCCGACTTTGGGGCCACGTATCTCGGGGCCACTTATAGCTAGAAACCCCAAATTTGGTATGCAAACACAGTAGAACTAGCACTACAACATATCCAGTGTTTCTATCACCAAGTAACCCCGAGATACGTGGACCCAAAGTCGGGTCGCAAAATATTTTCGAATTCGGTTGAAAAAATTTCAAATGCAGTTGAAAAAATTTCAAATGCAGTTGAAAAAATTTCAAATGCAGTTGAAAAAATTTCAAATGCAGTTGAAATCATTTCAAATCATGTTAATACTATTTCAAGCGGATTCGAAAATATTTTGCGACCCGACTTTGAAAAAAAAATGAAATTGATTCTAACAGTCTGCAGAAGATCTGCAAATAAAAAAAAAAAAAAAAGTGAAATGGCTGTTAATAGTCTACAGGAGATCTGCTATTAAATTATATATGTTTTTTTATTCTGTTCTAATCTTTTCTATTTGAATTATAAATTTTGGAAGATGGTTATTTATTATACACATCTGTCACATAAAAAAAAAGATGTGAAATGGCTGTCACGGATGTCGATCGCAAGGCAAGTACATATGCTGTATGTCACTGTCCACTTGCCACAACACCTGCCACAAGTGCCAAGACACCTGCCATGAGTGCCACGTGACCGACCACAAGTGCCACGTGACCTGCCCCGTGACCAAGTTGTGGATTGTCCACTTGCCATGTCACCTGCCACAAGTTATGGGGTTCCTAGCACCAAGTGACCCCCAGATATGGGGCATATGTCAAGTACTTTTCTACAGCAGAGAATTACATTTTGCGACCCGACTTTGGGGCCACGTATCTCGGGCCACTTATAGCTAGAAACCCCAAATTTGGTATGCAAACACAGTAGAACTAGCACTACAACCTCTCCAAATTTGGTGTTTCTATCACCAAGTAACCCCGAGATACGTGGACCCAAAGTCGGGTCGCAAAATATTTTCGAATTTGGTTGAAAAAATTTCAAATGCAGTTGAAAAAAATTCAAATGCAGTTGAAAAAATTTCATATGCAGTTGAAATAATTTCAAATCACGTTGATACTATTTCAAGCGGATTCGAAAATATTTTGCGACCCGACTTTGAAAAAAAAAATGAAATTGATTCTAACAGTCTGCAGAAGATCTGCAAAAAAAAAAAAAGTGAAATGGCTGTTAATAGTCTACAGGAGATCTGCTATTAAATTATATTTTTTTCTATTCTGTTCTAATCTTTTCTATTTGAATTATAAATTTTGGAAGATGGTTATTTACTTATATACATCTGTCACATAAAAAAAAAGATGTGAAATGGCTGTCACGGATGTCGATCGCAAGGCAAGTACATATGCTGTATGTCACTGTCCACTTGCCACAACAACTGCCAAGACACCTGCCATGAGTGCCACGTGACCGGCCACGAGTGCCACGTGACCGACCACAAGTGCCACGTGACCTGCCCCGTGACCAAGTTGTGGATTGTCCACTTGCCATGTCACCTGCCACAAGTTATGGGGTTCCTAGCACCAAGTGACCCCCAGATATGGGGCATATGTCAAGTACTTTTCTACAGCAGAGAATTACATTTTGTGACCCGAATTTGGGGCCACGTATCTCGGGGCCACTTATAGCTAGAAACCCCAAATATGGTATGCAAACACAGTAGAACTAGCACTACAACCTCTCCAAATTTGGGGTTTATATCACCAAGTGACCCCGAGATACGTGGACCCAAAGTCGGGTCGCAAAATATTTTCGAATTCGGTTGAAATAATTTCAAATGCAGTTGAAAAAATTTCAAATGCAGTTGAAATCATTTCAAATCATGTTAATACTATTTCAAGCGGATTCGAAAATATTTTGCGACCCGACTTTGAAAAAAAAAATGAAATTGATTCTAACAGTCTGCAGAAGATCTGCAAAAAAAAAAAGAAGTGAAATGGCTGTTAATAGTCTACAGGAGATCTGCTATTAAATTATATATGTTTTTTTATTCTGTTCTAATCTTTTCTATTTGAATTATAAATTTTGGAAGATGGTTATTTATTATACACATCTGTCACATAAAAAAAAAGATGTGAAATGGCTGTCACGGATGTCGATCGCAAGGCAAGTACATATGCTGTATGTCACTGTCCACTTGCCACAACACCTGCCACAAGTGCCAAGACACCTGCCATGAGTGCCACGTGACCGGCCACGAGTGCCACGTGACCTGCCATGTGACCAAGTTGTGGATTGTCCACTTGCCATGTCACCTGCCACAAGTTATGGGGTTCCTAGCCCCAAATTTGGTATGCAAACACAGTAGAACTAGCACTACAACCTCTCCAAATTTGGGGTTTATATCACCAAGTGACCCCGAGATACGTGGACCCAAAGTCGGGTCGCAAAATATTTTGGAATTCGGTTGAAATAATTTCAAATGCAGTTGAAATATTTTCAAATGCAGTTGAAATATTTTCAAATCTGGTTGAAATTATTTCAACTGCATTAGAAACTATTTCAACCAGATTTGAAAATATTTCATCTGCATTAGAAACTATTTCAACTGCATTAGAAACTATTTCAACCAGATCTGAAAATATTTCATCTGCATTAGAAACAATTTCTATCACCAAGTAACCCCGAGATACATGGACCCAAATTCGGGTCGCAAAATATTTTCGAATTTGGTTGAAAAAATTTCAAATGCAGTTGAAAAAAATTCAAATGCAGTTGAAAAAATTTCATATGCAGTTGAAATAATTTCAAATCATGTTGATACTATTTCAAGCGGATTCGAAAATATTTTGCGACCCGACTTTGAAAAAAAAAATGAAATTGATTCTAACAGTCTGCAGAAGATCTGCAAAAAAAAAAAAAAGAAGTGAAATGGCTGTTAATAGTCTACAGGAGATCTGCTATTAAATTATATATTTTTTTCTATTCTGTTCTAATCTTTTCTATTTGAATTATAAATTTTGGAAGATGGTTATTTACTTATATACATCTGTCACATAAAAAAAGATGTGAAATGGCTGTCACGGATGTCGATCGCAAGGCAAGTACATATGCTGTATGTCACTGTCCACTTGCCACAACACCTGCCACAAGTGCCAAGACACCTGCCATGAGTGCCACGTGACCAACCACAAGTGCCACGTGACCTGCCACGTGACCAAGTTGTGGGTTGTCCACTTGCCAACCGCAAGACTATTAGCATCTATTTCTTTTTTTAGCAGATCTCCTGTAGACTATTAACAGCCATTTCACTTTTTTTTTGCAGATCTTCTGCAGACTGTTAGAATCAATTTCATTTTTTTTTTCAAATTCGGGTGGCAAAATATTTTCGAATCCGCTTGAAATAGTATCAACATGATTCGAAATTATTTAAACTGCATTTGAAACTATTTCAACCGGATTCGAAAATATTTTGCGACCCGATTTTGGGTCCACGTATCTCGGGGTTACTTGGTGATAGAAACCCCAAATAGCTATAAGTGGCCCCGAGATATGTGGCCCCAAAGTCGGGTCACAAAATGTAATTCTCTGCTGTAGAAAAGTACTTGACATATCCCCCATATCTGGGGGTCACTTGGTGCTAGGAACCCCATAACTTGTGGCAGGTGACATGGCAAGTGGACAATCCACAACTTGGTCACGTGGCAGGTCACGTGGCACTTGTGGTCGGTCACGTGGCACTCATGGCAGGTGTCTTGGCACTTGTGGCAGGTGTTGTGGCAAGTGGACAATGACATACAGCATATGTACTTGCCTTGCGATCGACATCCGTGACAGCCATTTCACATCTTTTTTTTTATGTGACAGATGTATATAAGTAAATAACCATCTTCCAAAATGTATAATTCAAATAGAAAAGATTAGAACAGAATAGAAAAAAAAAATATAATTTAATAGCAGATCTCCTGTAGACTATTAACAGCCATTTCACTTCTTTTTTTTTGCAGATCTTCTGCAGACTGTTAGAATCAATTTCATTTTTTTTTTCAAAGTCGGGTCGCAAAATATTTTCGAATCCGCTTGAAATAGTATCAACATGATTTGAAATTTTTTCAACTGCATTTGAAATTTTTTCAACTGCATTTGAAATTTTTTCAACTGCATTTGAAATTTTTTCAACTGCATTTGAAATTTTTTCAACTGCATTTGAAATTTTTTCAACTGCATTTGAAATTTTTTCAACTGCATTTGAAATTTTTTCAACCGAATTCGAAAATATTTTGCGACCCGACTTTGGGTCCACGTATCTCGGGGTTACTTGGTGATAGAAATAGTTTCTAATGCAGATGAAATATTTTCAAATCTGGTTGAAATAGTTTCTAATGCAGTTGAAATATTTTCAAATCTGGTTGAAATAGTTTCTAATGCAGTTGAAATATTTTCAAATCTGGTTGAAATAGTTTCTAATGCAGTTGAAATAGTTTCTAATGCAGTTGAAATAATTTCAACCAGATTTGAAAATATTTCAACTGCATTTGAAAATATTTCAACTGCATTTGAAAATATTTCAACTGCATTTGAAAATATTTCAACCGAATTCGAAAATATTTTGCGACCCGACTTTGGGTCCACGTATCTCGGGGTCACTTGGTGATATAAACCCCAAATTTGGAGAGGTTGTAGTGCTAGTTCTACTGTGTTTGCATACCAAATTTGGGGTTTCTAGCTATAAGTGGCCCCGAGATATGTGGCCCCAAAGTCGGGTCACAAAATGTCAAGCACTTTTCTGCAGCAGAGAATGACATTTTTCGACCCGACTTTGGGGCCACATATCTCGGGGCCACTTGTAGCTAGAAACCCCAAATTTGGTATGCAAACACAGTAGAACTAGCACTATAACATATCCAAATTTGGGGTTTCTATCACTAAGTGACCCTGAGATATTTCGAATTTCGTCCGCGATTTTTCGATTCGAAAAAAATTCGGATTCGGTAAAATTCGTTAGTATTGTAATTCGGTAATTCGGATGCATCCGAATGTCCGAATAATGAAAAATTCGTCCGAATTTCGATTCGGAACATAACGAAATGCACATGTCTAGCCACAACGTGCCTGGTAGAGATGGCCTTGCGGTTCGCCCCGCGGTCGGTTTGCGGCAAGCTTTGCTCGTTCGCCAAACCGGCGGACATATGGCGCTGTTTGTGGCCGCCATATTCTTTTACATTGTGAAGAACTTTGACCCATGACACATCCATCATGTGGTACAGGACAGCCAATTGAGACATTTCAGCACATGGACATACCCCCTACCTTATAAATAGACCTGATCTGGCTGCCATTTTACATTCTGTCTTTTGTCAGTGTAGGGAGAGTTTGCTGTGTGGAGCAGGGACAGTCTGTAATCACTAGCTATTAGGTCCACAAAAGTCCTTTTAACCGCTTCCCGACCGCCCACTGCATATATACGTCAGCAGAATGGCACGTGGGTCGCGCGGACGCCAGAGTGGAGCTCCGTGACCCTGGCCACGGGACCAGCGGACCCGATCGCCGCTGGTGTCCCGCGATCGGGTTACGGAGCTGAAGAACGGGGAGAGGTCTGTGTAAACAAACCTCTCCCCGCGCTTCCTACTCTGCCTGTCATTGATTGGCTGTTCCCGGTCATCGGGAAAGCCGATCAATGATGTCAGACGTCAGCCCCGCCCCCTAATGTAAAAAAACACACACATGTCACAGCCCATAACCCCTCCCCTAGTGGTTAACTCTTTCACTACAACTGTCATTTATACAGGAATTAATGCATTTAAATAGCATTGATTGCTGTATAAATGACAATGGTCCCAAAAATGTGTCAAAAATGTCCGATGTGTCCGCCATAATGTCGCAGTCACAATAAAAATCGCTGATCGCCGCCAATACTAGTAAAAAAAAAAAATATTAATAAAAATGCTATAAAACTATCCCCTATTTTGTAAACGCTATAACTTTTGCGCAAACCAATCAATAATCGCTAATTGCGATTTTTTTTTAACCAAAAATATGTAGAAGAATACGTATCGGCCTAAACTGAGGAAAAAAAAAATGTTTTTTTATACATTTTTTGGGGATATTTATTATAGCAAAAAGCAAAAAATATTGCATTTTTTTCAAAATTGTCATTCTATTTTTGTTTATAGCGTAAAAAATAAAAACCGCAGGGGCGATCAAATACCACCAAAAGAAAGCTCTATTTGTGGGAAAAAAAGGACGCCAATTTTGTTTTGGAGCCACGTTGCACGACCGCGCAATTGTCAGTTAAAGCGACGCAGTGCTGAATCGCAAAAAGGGGCCTGGTCCTTTGGCTGCCAATTGGTCCGGGGCTGAAGTGTAATACACTTATAATATACTTTCAAATATAGAAAGCATATTATAGTTAATTTCTACTGTGCAGCATTGTGACTGCTGAGCAGTTCCGCAGCTCTTTTGTCAGTGTAGGGAGAGGTTGCTGTGTGTCGCAGGGACAGACTGCAGCGACACAAATCGCTAACGAATATAGGTCCACAAAAGTCCTTTTAAGGACTGGTATAGGTGTACTATTTGGTGTGCAGTATATAGAGGTGTAATACACGTATAAAATACTTTCAAATATAGAAAGAATATTATAATGTATTTCTACTGTACAGCATTGTGACTGCTGAGCGGTTCTGCAGCGATACTACAAAGAGTGACAAACGCAATTAGAAAAAAGTATTATAACTGGTGTGATAGACCAGTGGCCCCCCCAAAACGACAGATTGAAGCGGGGTGTTATATACCTTCTTCCACACATACTGCACTTCTCTAGAGACTTTTGTCACCGGGTCATTTAAAAAATGACAGGCAGAGGAAGAGGCAGGCCCTTTCCGCAGGGGTGGTAGGGGTAGGGCAGGAGCACCAGGCTTGAGCCAAAGTGGGATGTTGCATGTCACTTCCTGTCCCGGGGGTTGTTGTGAAAAGATCCTGGAAGGAGGAAGGGGAGAGAGAGAAGGTCTCAGCCACATGTCCTGTCCATGCTGCTGATACCAGATCAGGAAAGAGGATTAAAAAAAAAAAAGATAAAAAAGAATGCTTGTCGTTGTCGATCCCAGATTCGCTTAATACTTCCATGTTGTGGGACTATGTGTGCACAGCTAGTAAGTATTTTGTGGCTGCAAATATGATCTGGAGGTTTTTAATGTGCGCCTGCCATTAATATGAATGGGGCCCGCCGCGAACCTATGGTTCGCGAACATTTGGGCGTGTTCGCGTGATCGGGTTTCGCAAACCGTTCCGTCAGATGTTCGTCCATCACTAGTGCCTGGTTGTTTCATTGTGTCAGTCCATAAGCCTTACTCCAAAGAAGCCATGGATTCCATACGCTGCACTGATGATGGCCGCAATGTGTCTGGTTGCCTCATTGTGTCAGCCCATAAGCCCTACTCCATAGAAGTCATGGTATCCATAAACTGAACAAATCAGAAAAAATATTAACAATGTCCACTGGATGTGAACTAGAAAATTTGTGAAAGTTTAAAGCAACATGTCCCTCATACATAATGGCGAATCCTCGATTGAAACCAGGACAGCGCAAATTGTATAAAACCAGCTGTGAAGCTGTGAATGTGAAGAAATCCTCTATCGAGGGAATAAAGATGAGTACTCTTACCGGATATGGTGGACCCACTTACCAGCGGTAGTGGGTCACTCGAGCTTATGTGGGCCGAATGCCACAGGGTTAGGTTAGGAAGAAAAAAGATCATTCCAAAACTGGATGGTTCCACTCCTCATCCATAATGGCCCAGCCGAAGTTCCTGCCCTAGTTGAAGTCCTTTGGGACGAAACGCGCCGAGCTCGCTACGCTTGCTCCCCACATTGCTTTTTATACTTTTATTATTTGTGATCACCAGTATTTTGTACTCATTTATTTTTGATGTACCGTAATTTTAAATAAATACCTCTCCGTTTTTTTTGAGCTACACCATATGGAGCGTCTCCATTTTTTCTTATTTTTACCCTGGTTTGATTGAGTCCACTTTCACACACAATCGACCTCCAGACAGCTCTGGAGTCCACCCATAGGGTGGAATTTTCATATCGTATTGGTGAGCCATAAGGATTCAGGAACTTCGGCTGGACCATTATGGATGAGGAATAATTTACATTTTTGATATAATATTTTAACGCAGGCTCCTGTTTAACAGGGGCATGTAATTACAATTCTTGATATAATATTTCATAGCAGGGCCCGTTCCAGCGCCCACCAAGAGTAACTGTGAGGGCTTACAGTGTTCTGGTACCACCAATACCTAAGGCCCAATTTTCTGCAGAGTATATAGGGCAGGCTGTATAGTATATATACTGCTGTTCAGAGTATATAGTGCTTGGGGCCCTGGGGGACCCCCACGCCATTTGTTTTTTAAATTTTGGTGAGGGATTCCCCTTAATATCCATACTAGACCCAAAGGGCCTGATAATGGACTGGGGGGGAGGGGGGAAACCATGCACTTTTCAATGATTTTCATCTATATTGCCGGGACCAACAATTCATTACAGCCGCAAGCAGTTTTAAATGACTTTTTTTCCTTTAGAAATGTCATTTTGCTGTGGTATTGTTCTAAACTGCGCCACTTTACAGGCATACTATAGACACCCCCCAGCCATTATATTTAAAGGAATATTTCATTTTTATTGTTTCACTTTAAGCATTGTTAAAATCACTGCTCGCGAAAAAAATGGCAGTTTTTAAAACTTTTTTTTGCATTGATACATGTCCCCTGGGGCAGGACCCGGGTCCCCAAACACTTTTTATGACAATAACTTGCATATAAGCCTTTAAAATTAGCACTTTTGATTTTTCACGTTCGTGTCCCATAGACTTTGAACTAATTTTTTGCCTGTTCGCAGGTTCTGCTGCGAACTGAACTGGGGGGGGTGTTTGGCTCATCCCTATTGGAGGTAAGTATATTGTACATACATATCTGTGGTGTATGTGGTGTGTAAAGGAGTGTGTATGGAGCTCACCCCTCAGATTATGTTCAGTGCCAGGGTGCATGCCGTCCTCTTCCTCCAGACCACGCTCGCTCAGCCTGACTATAAAGATTATGATAATTATAATGATGGCGTGCAGACACGTCCCATGACACATGTTTATATCGCCTACAATTTCATGCTCTGTACAGGAGAGCTCTAGTTTCGCTCACAATTGGTATAACATACACAACTGCCGCACAAGCAATTTTGTCATTTAAAAGAAAGCCGTGGTGAGATGCAAGTGGAGGCTACAATGGCTCTCCTTGGTAAAATGTTGGCTGGCTGGCGTGCTGATTCTCTTACTTCAATAACTTCAGTCGGTAAACTAGAAATGGTATGTACAGTAGATGGGGACTTCTGACTTCTCTTCATCTGCATCTGGGTGTGATTCAGAAAGTTCTAAAGCCAACGAGTAAAAACAGTGGTGTTCTCTGCATTGCAGCGATGATGGCCGCAACGTGTCTGGTTGTTCATAAGTCCTACTCCATAGAAGCCATGGCTTCGGTACACGGCCCCGATGATGGCCACAACGTGTCTGGTTGTTCATAAGTCCTACTCCATAGAAGCCATGGCTTCGGTACACGGCCCGATAATGGCCACAAAGTGTCTGGTTGTTCATAAGTCCTACTCCAAAGAAGCCATGGCTTCGGGACACGGCCCCGATGATGGCCACAACGTGTCTGGTTGTTCATAAGCCCTACTCCATAGAAGCCATGGCTTCGGTACACGGCCCCGATGATGGCCACAAAGTGTCTGGTTGTTCATAAGTCCTACTCCATAGAAGGTTCACGGCACTGGTAAAGGCCACAATATATCTGGTTCCGTCAGTCTATAAGCCCTACTCTATGGAAGCCATGGTTTCCATACACTGCACTGATAATGGCCACAATGTTCCTGGTTGTTTCTTTGTGTCAGTCCATAAGCCTTACTTCACAGAAGTCATGATTTCCATACACTGCGCTGATGATGGCCACAACGTGTCTGGTTGTTCATAAGTCCTACTCCATAGAAGGTACACGGCACTGGTAAAGGCCATAGCATGTCTGGTTGTGTCAGTCTATAAGCCCTACTCTATAGAAGCCATGGTTTCCATACACTGCACAGATAATGGCCACAATGTTTCTGGTTGTTTCTTTGTGTCAGTCCATAAGCTTTACTCCATAGAAGCCATACTTTCGGTACACAACACTGATGATGGCCACAACGTGTCTGGTTGTTCATCAGCCCTACTCCATAGAAGGTACACGGCACTGATGACGGGAACAACGTGTCTGGTTGTGTCAGTCTATAAGCCCTCCTCTATAGAAGCCATGGTTTCCATACACTGCACTGATAATGGGTACAATGTTCCTGGTTGTTTCTTTGTGTCAGTCCATAAACCTTACGCCACAGAAGTCATGATTTCCATACACTGCACTAAAGATGGCCACAATGTTCTTGGTTGTTCCATAGTGTTAGTCCATGAGCCTTACTCTATAGAAACCATGGGTTCCATACACTGCACTGATGACAGCCACAATGTATCTGGTTGTTCTATTGTATCAGTCCATAATCCTTAGTAGGGATGGGCCCGGTGCTCGATGCGAACCCACGTTCGCATCGAGCACCGGGCGTTCGCTCGCTCGGCGAGCCCAGAACTATTTTGGCCGCTCGCATCACGTTCGTGTGATGCGAGCGGCCCCGCAATGCATTGCGGCCGGCGCGGCCGGCGCAGTGCATTGCTGGCTGATGATTGGCCAAGCATGCACTGTGACCCCGCATGCTTGGCCAATCACAGCCCCGGAATTTCGAAGAGCCATAATTGGCTACAGGCAGGACGCCTGTAGCCAATTACAGCTCAGGGGCTGTAGTACACGCCCCCCCCTATAAAAGGCCGCCACGCCGTCTGCGCCGGTCACATGCTGTTCCGGCGTAGATAGAGCAGGCTAGATCTGTGACACTCTGCTGCATTTAGTTAGTTAGAGAGATTTACTTACAGAGATTGAGTTAGATAGATTCAGTTACAAAGATTGATTAAGAAAGAGGGGCTTGTAGTGTGTTCGTGGCAGGCAGGCAGAGCTCCTATATTTTGTTCCCAGAAGCACCTATAGGACTTGTAGTGTGTTCGTGGCAGGCAGGCAGAGCTCCTATATTTTGTTCCCAGAAGCACCTATAGGACTTGTAGTGTGTTAGTGGCAGGCAGGCAGAGCTCCTATATTTTGTTACCAGAAGCACCTATAGGACTTGTAGTGTGTTCGTGGCAGGCAGGCAGAGCTCCTATATTTTGTTCCCAGAAGCACCTATAGGACTTGAAGTGTGTTAGTCCCATCACACAGACCTACATTTTCTTCCCAGAAGCACCTATAGGACTTGAAGTGTGTTAGTCCCATCACACAGAGATCATATATTTTGTTCCCAGAAGCACCTATAGGACTTGAAGTGTGTTAGTCCCATTACACACAGACCTACATTTTCTTCCCAGAAGCACCTATAGGACTTGAAGTGTGTTAGTCCCATTACACACAGACCTACATTTTCTTCCCAGAAGCACCTATAGGACTTGTAGTGTGTTCGTGGCAGGCAGGCAGAGCTCCTATATTTTGTTCCCAGAAGCACCTATAGGACTTGAAGTGTGTTAGTCCCATTACACACAGACCTACATTTTCTTCCCAGAAGCACCTATAGGACTTGAAGTGTGTTAGTCCCATCACACAGAGATCATATATTTTGTTCCCAGAAGCACCTATAGGACTTGAAGTGTGTTAGTCCCATTACACACAGACCTACATTTTCTTCCCAGAAGCACCTATAGGACTTGAAGTGTGTTAGTCCCATCACACAGAGATCATATATTTTGTTCCCAGAAGCACCTATAGGACTTGAAGTGTGTTAGTCCCATTACACACAGACCTACATTTTCTTCCCAGAAGCACCTATAGGACTTGAAGTGTGTTAGTCCCATCACACAGACCTTTATTTCCTTCCCAGAAGCACCTATAGGACTTGAAGTGTGTTAGTCCCATCACACAGAGATCATATATTTTGTTCCCAGAAGCACCTATAGGACTTGAAGTGTGTTAGTCCCATCACACAGACCTTTATTTCCTTTCCAGAAGCAAATATAGGACTTGAAGTGTGTTAGTCCCATTACACACAGACCTACATTTTCTTCCCAGAAGCACCTATAGGACTTGAAGTGTGTTAGTCCCATCACACAGAGATCATATATTTTGTTCCCAGAAGCACCTATAGGACTTGAAGTGTGTTAGTCCCATTACACACAGACCTACATTTTCTTCCCAGAAGCACCTATAGGACTTGAAGTGTGTTAGTCCCATCACACAGAGATCATATATTTTGTTCCCAGAAGCACCTATAGGACTTGAAGTGTGTTAGTCCCATCACACAGACCTACATTTTCTTCCCAGAAGCACCTATAGGACTTGAAGTGTGTTAGTCCCATCACACAGAGATCATATATTTTGTTCCCAGAAGCACCTATAGGACTTGAAGTGTGTTAGTCCCATTACACACAGACCTACATTTTCTTCCCAGAAGCACCTATAGGACTTGAAGTGTGTTAGTCCCATCACACAGACCTTTATTTCCTTCCCAGAAGCACCTATAGGACTTGAAGTGTGTTAGTCCCATTACACACAGACCTACATTTTCTTCCCAGAAGCACCTATAGGACTTGAAGTGTGTTAGTCCCATCACACAGAGATCATATATTTTGTTCCCAGAAGCACCTATAGGACTTGAAGTGTGTTAGTCCCATCACACAGACCTTTATTTCCTTCCCAGAAGCACCTATAGGACTTGAAGTGTGTTAGTCCCATTACACACAGACCTACATTTTCTTCCCAGAAGCACCTATAGGACTTGAAGTGTGTTAGTCCCATCACACAGAGATCATATATTTTGTTCCCAGAAGCACCTATAGGACTTGAAGTGTGTTAGTCCCATCACACAGAGATCATATATTTTGTTCCCAGAAGCACCTATAGGACTTGAAGTGTGTTAGTCCCATTACACACAGACCTACATTTTCTTCCCAGAAGCACCTATAGGACTTGAAGTGTGTTAGTCCCATTACACACAGACCTACATTTTCTTCTCAGAAGCACCTATAGGACTTGAAGTGTGTTAGTCCCATCGCACAGAGCTCCTCTATTTTCTTCTCAGCAGCACCCACAGGACTTCTAGTGTGTTAGTGGCATCACACAGAGCTCCTCTATTTTCTTTGCAGAAGCACCCACAGGACTTCTAGTGTGTTAGTGGCATCACACAGAGCTCCTCTATTTTCTTTGCATAAGCACCCACAGGACTTCTAGTGTGTTAGTGGCATCACACAGAGCTCCTCTATTTTCTTTGCAGAAGCACCCACAGGACTTCTAGTGTGTTAGTGGCATCACACAGAGCTCCTCTATTTTCTTTGCATAAGCACCCACAGGACTTCTAGTGTGTTAGTGGCATCACACAGAGCTCCTCTATTTTCTTTGCAGAAACACCCACAGGACTTCTAGTGTGTTAGTGGCATCACACAGAGCTCCTCTATTTTCTTTGCATAAGCACCCACAGGACTTCTAGTGTGTTAGTGGCATCACACAGAGCTCCTCTATTTTCTTTGCAGAAGCACCCACAGGACTTCTAGTGTGTTAGTGGCATCACACAGAGCTCCTCTATTTTCTTTGCAGAAGCACCCACAGGACTTCTAGTGTGTTAGTGGCATCACACAGAGCTCCTCTATTTTCTTTGCATAAGCACCCACAGGACTTCTAGTGTGTTAGTGGCATCACACAGAGCTCCTCTATTTTCTTTGCAGAAGCACCCACAGGACTTCTAGTGTGTTAGTGGCATCACACAGAGCTCCTCTATTTTCTTTGCATAAGCACCCACAGGACTTCTAGTGTGTTAGTGGCATCACACAGAGCTCCTCTATTTTCTTTGCAGAAGCACCCACAGGACTTCTAGTGTGTTAGTGGCATCACACAGAGCTCCTCTATTTTCTTTGCATAAGCACCCACAGGACTTCTAGTGTGTTAGTGGCATCACACAGAGCTCCTCTATTTTCTTTGCAGAAGCACCCATAGGACTTCTAGTGTGTTAGTGGCATCACACAGAGCTCCTATATTTTCTTCTCAGCAGCACCCACAGGACTTCTAGTGTGTTAGTGGCATCACACAGAGCTCCTCTATTTTCTTTGCAGAAGCACCCACAGGACTTCTAGTGTGTTAGTGGCATCACACAGAGCTCCTCTATTTTCTTTGCAGAAGCACCCACAGGACTTCTAGTGTGTTAGTGGCATCACACAGAGCTCCTCTATTTTTTTGCAGAAGCACCCATAGGACTTCTAGTGTGTTAGTGGCATCACACAGAGCTCCTATATTTTCTTCTCAGCAGCACCCACAGGACTTCTAGTGTGTTAGTGGCATCACACAGAGCTCCTCTATTTTCTTTGCAGAAGCACCCACAGGACTTCTAGTGTGTTAGTGGCATCACACAGAGCTCCTCTATTTTCTTTGCATAAGCACCCACAGGACTTCTAGTGTGTTAGTGGCATCACACAGAGCTCCTCTATTTTCTTTGCAGAAGCACCCACAGGACTTCTAGTGTGTTAGTGGCATCACACAGAGCTCCTCTATTTTCTTTGCATAAGCACCCACAGGACTTCTAGTGTGTTAGTGGCATCACACAGAGCTCCTCTATTTTCTTTGCAGAAGCACCCATAGGACTTCTAGTGTGTTAGTGGCATCACACAGAGCTCCTATATTTTCTTCTCAGCAGCACCCACAGGACTTCTAGTGTGTTAGTGGCATCACACAGAGCTCCTATATATTCTTCTCAGCAGCACCCACAGGACTACCGACTACAATGGCTGGAAGACCACCAAGGGGAGGCAGAGCGTGCAGAGCCAAGAACACAGGGCAGGCAGGCTCTGTTTCTAGTGGACGTGGCCGTGGACGTGGACGTGGTCGTGCATCGTCATCAGCACGTGGCCATGGGACACGCGCGTCTTTGTTTTCGGCAGCTGGACATGTGGAGCCGCATCATGCTGAAGGCTTGGTAGAATGGATGACCAAGCCCTCCTCATCCTCCTCATCCTCTCTCACCCAGGCTCAGGGTACTGACAGAGCATCATCAGCCACCCCTTCCCTAGACCCACCATGTCCTCCTGAGGAGTCCCCCGAACTCTTTGAGCACAGTGTTGGGTACATGCTCCAGGAGGATGCCCAACGATTCGAAGGCTCGGATGATGATACCCAGCTTGAGGAATCTGGCAGTACTGTTCCACCAGCTGCAGCTTACTGCCAGGTTTGCTCTAGTGGTGAAGAGGGAGGGGATGATGAGGTCACTGACTCCACGTGGGTGCCTGAAGGGAGAGAGGATGAGGAGGAGGACGAGGAGGAGGAGGATGCGGCGTCACATGTCCAACGAGGCAGGATGCCCCCTGGAGGCCAGGTAGAGGCCAGCACAGCAACTGTACAACACCGCAGAGCTCCGCCTGTGCAGGGCGCTGCCTCTGCACGTTATCAGAAAAGTTCTTTGGTGTGGGCCTTTTTTGAGACGAGTGCAGCAGATCGCACCACTGCTATTTGCAATATTTGTCTCAAGCGTATCTCGCGTGGCCAAAACATCAGCCGCTTGGGCACGACAAGCATGACCAGACATATGGCGACCTGCCATGCAGCTCGTTGGCAGGCACACATAAAAGACCCACACCAAAGAACTAAGCGGACCTCTCCTTGCTCCTCCTCAGCTGGGATCTCCATCCCCACTACACCTTCAGTCCTCTCTGAAAGCTGCTCTGAGAGGACTGAAGGTGTAGAATTAGGTGTGTCACAACCAAGTACTTGCAGTACACCGACGTCCGATTGCAGCAGGCAAATTTCCCTGCCCCAGCTGCTGGACCGTAGAAAGAAGTACACTCCCAGCCATCCACATGCCCAGCGGTTGAATGCTAGCCTGGCTAAATTGCTAGCACTTCAACTGCTGCCTTTTCAGTTGGTAGACTCGGCCCCCTTCCGTGAGTTTGTTCAATGTGCGGTTCCTCAGTGGCAGGTTCCCAAACGCCACTTTTTCTCGCGGAAGGCGATTCCGTCTCTCTACCGGCATGTGGAGGGCAATGTCCATGCCTCGCTGGACAGGGCGGTCAGCGGTAAGGTGCATATTACCGCTGACTCATGGTCCAGCAGGCATGGACAGGGACGGTACCTTTCTTTCACGGCCCATTGGGTCACTCTATTGGCAGCTGGGAGGGATGCAGGACAAGGTGCAGTAGTGTTGGAGGTTGTTCCGCCACCACGCCTCCAAAACGCGACTACTGCTACTGGTTGTGACACACCTCTCTCCTCCACCCCCTCCTCTTCTTCTTCCTCCAGTGCTCTGTCCTTGGAACCAGCGGTGCTCCGTAGGCGTACAAGGGGCTACGCAAGTACGCAGGCAAAAAGATGCCATGCCGTGCTTGCGCTGGTGTGTTTGGGGGACAGGAGCCACACTGGGCCAGAGGTTCTGGCAGCTCTGCAGGGGCAGGCCGAGAGGTGGTTGACGCCACGTCAGCTTAAGCCAGGAATGGTCGTTTCTGACAATGGCACCAACCTCCTCTCCGCCCTGCGACAGGGGCAGCTCACCCATGTGCCCTGCATGGCTCACGTCCTCAACCTGGTGGTGCAGCGGTTCTTGGGCAGGTTCCCAGGCTTACAGGATGTCCTGAGGCAGGCCAGGAAAGTCTGTGTGCATTTCCGCCGATCTTATAATGCCAGTGCTCGGCTGACTGAGCTGCAAAAGGAGCTGAACCTGCCCAAGAACCGCCTAATATGTGACATGCCCACCAGGTGGAACTCAACGTTGGCCATGCTGCAGCGACTGCACACGCAGCAGAGGGCCATCAATGAGTACCTTTGCGACTACGGCACCAGGACAGGGTCAGGGGAGCTTGGTTTTTTTTCCCCACGTCAGTGGAGCATGATCAGGGATGCATGCACTGTCCTCTCACCATTTGAGGAGGCCACGAGGATGGTGAGCAGTGACAGTGCATGCATCAGTGACACTGTCCCTCTTGTCCACCTGTTGGAGCATACGCTGCGTGGGATAATGGACAGGGCACTTGAGGCAGAACAGAGGCAGGAAGAGGAGGACTTCCTTGCCTCTCAAGGCCCCCTTTATCCGGACAGTGTTCCTTCTGTCCCACCCATCACACAGGAAGAGGATGAGGAGGAGGAGGAGGAGGAGGAGGAGGAGGAGGATTGTGTGAGCATGGAGGTGGAGCCTGGCACTCAGCATCAGCAGCAGCAGTCTTTTAGGGATGATGTACAGTCCCAACAAACCAGTGGACTTGTACGTGGCTGGGAGGAGGTGGCTGGCGATCATGTCATCCTCAGTGACCCAGAAGACTCCGGACCGAATGCCTCAGCTAACCTACGCTGCATGGCCTCCCTGATCCTGCAAAGCCTGCGGAAGGATCCTCGTGTTCTTCGGATCAAGGAGAGGGACCATTACTGGCTGGCCACTCTCCTTGATCCGCGGTACAAGGGTAAGGTTGCGGACCTTATCTTGCCGTCGCAGAGGGAGCAGAGGATGAGACATCTCAGGGAGGCCTTGCAGAAAGGTCTGTGCAACGCGTTCCCAGAAACTGGGAGGCTACAAACTCCTGGTCCTGGGCGACGAGTTGCTGAGGCTTCGGTCAGTGGCAGAAGGAGCGGTGGGTAAGGTGGACGTCTGACCGATGCGTTCAGACAATTTTTTAGTCCGCAGCCCCAAGGTATGATCGGTTCCAGCAACCATCGCCAGCGTCTGATATACATGGTGCAGGAATACCTTGGGGCAAGGTCAGACTTGGACACCTTTCCCACCGAAAATCCTCTGGCTTACTGGGTCCTGAGGATGGATCACTGGCCAGAGCTTGCACAGTATGCAATTGAGTTACTGGCCTGTCCTGCCTCCAGCGTTCTTTCCGAACGCACATTCAGTGCTGCTGGAGGATTTGTGACTGATCATAGGGTGCGCCTGTCCACCGCCTCGGTTGATCGACTGACATTCATCAAAATGAATCAGTCTTGGATCACCACCAGCTACCAGGCACCTGAGGCGGATATAACCGAATAATTTTTAATGTCACATCCCTTCAAGACTGCCTATGCTGATGCTGAGTGACTGTCCTCTTATGTTCACTGACTATCCTCTTCCTCCTCCTCAATGATCCATGCCACCACACCAGTGCCTAAGGCACAATTTTTCAGCCCCTGTTTAACAGGGGCGTGTACTTACAATTTTTTAAAAAAATGCTTCGCAACACGTGTGACTGCTGTGCTCCAAGTACAGTCTCTGTGAGGGCCGTGTTGCAGTGTTGTGGCACCAGCACCAGTGCCTAAGGCACAATTTTTCAGCCCCTGTTTAACAGGGGCGGGTACTTACAATTTTTTAAAAAAATGCTTCGCAACACGTGTGACTGCTGTGCTCCAAGTACAGTCTCTGTGAGGGCCGTGTTGCAGTGTTGTGGCACCAGCACCAGTGCCTAAGGCACAATTTTTCAGCCCCTGTTTAACAGGGGCGGGTACTTACAATTTTTTAAAAAAATGCTTCGCAACACGTGTGACTGCTGTGCTCCAAGTACAGTATCTGTGAGGGCCGGGTTGCAGTGTTGTGGCACCAGCACCAGTGCCTAAGGCACAATTTTTCAGCCCCTGTTTAACAGGGGCGTGTACTTACAATTTTTAAAAAAAAATGCTTCGCAACACGTGTGACTGCTGTGCTCCAAGTACAGTCTCTGTGAGGGCCGTGTTGCAGTGTTGTGGCACCAGCACCAGTGCCTAAGGCACAATTTTTCAGCCCCTGTTTAACAGGGGCGGGTACTTACAATTTTTTAAAAAAATGCTTCGCAACACGTGTGACTGCTGTGCTCCAAGTACAGTCTCTGTGAGGGGTTGCAGTGTTGTGGCACCAGCACCAGTGCCTAAGGCACAATTTTTCAGCCCCTGTTTAACAGGGGCGGGTAATTACAAATCTTGATCTAATAGTTCACAGCAGGGCCCATTCCTGCGCCCACCAAGAGTAACTATGAGGGCCTGCAGTCTTGTGGCAACACCGTCCACCACCACCGCCAAAGGCCCAATTTTTCTGCCCTGTTCATCAGGTGCTTGCAATTACAAATCTTGATCTAATAACTCACAGCAGGGCCCATTCCTGCGCCCACCAAGAGTAACTATGAGGGCCTACAGTCTTGTGGCAACACCGTCCACCACCACCGCCAAAGGCCCAATTTTTCTGCCCTGTTCATCAGGTGCTTGCAATTACAAATCTTGATCTAATAACTCACAGCAGGGCCCATTCCTGCGCCCACCAAGAGTAACTGTGAGAGCTTACAGTCTTGTGGCAAAAAACCGTCCACCACCACCACCACCACCCCCAATTTTTCTGCCCTGTTCAACAGGTGCATGCAATTACAAATCTTGATCTATTAACTCACAGCAGGGCCCATTCCTGTGCCCACCAGTCTTGTGGCTACACCAACATCTAATAGGGCAAATTTCTGCAGAGTATATACGCCAGGCCCCTACTTTCAAACATCCAACTTACAAACGACTCCTACTTGCAAATGGAAAGAGAAAACAGGAAGTGAGAGGAAATCTACCCCTAGGAAGGGAAATTCTATCCTGTTAGATTTAATTTGGGAAAAAGGTATCTCCTCTCTACTGATACTTTATCACCAATCCTTGTTTCAATTAAAACCCCACTTTTTCCAAAAACATTTGTCATTGGGACGGAAAGTTAGGTGACATGTTCTGAACAGATGTGCAAAGACAGCAAATGTTACAGGGGTGATAACCCCTCCCTATGTTCTCCAAAAAGCTTAAAAATAGATTTTTTTGGGATGGAGCTACACTTCATAATGTACCTGTTCAGATTCTACTTAAGATCAAACCTAAAGCCGCAAGTGGTTTTAAATGGCTTCTTTTTTTCCTTTACAAATGTCATTTTGTGCAAGGACAGTTCTAAACACGGGAAACACATGCCACTTCACAGGCATACTTTAGACACCCCCCCAGGTACCATATTTAAAGGAAAATTTCACTTTTTTTTTTCACTTTATGCATCATTAAAATGACTGCTCCCGAAAAAACGTTAGTTTTTAAAAGTTCTTTTTGCATTGATATATGTCCCCTGGGGCAGGACCCGGGTCCCCAAACCTGTTTTATGACATTAACATGCATATTGGCCGTTGTAATTAGCACTTTTGATTTCGAACGTTCGCGTCCATTATAACGTATAGGGTTCGAAAATTCGCGCGAACTTTCGGTCGGTTCGAAGGTTCTGGTGCGAACCGAACCCGGGGTGTTCGGCTCATCCCTAATCCTTAGTCCACACAAGCCATGGTGTATGTACATTGCACTGATAATGGGCACAACGTCACTCACTGGTTATTCCATTGTGTCAGTCCATAATCCATACTCCATAGAAGCCATGGTTTCCATATAACACAACCATGATAGCCACAACCTGTCTGGCTGTTTAATGGTGTCAGTCCATAGGCCATACTCCTGTAGCGCTACAACCGCAGGAGCCACTGGATCTTGATTCCCCCCTATATCTGCACACCCAGGCAACCCGCATTTCCAACTTTCATCCAGACGCAAGAAATCCGTCTACGAGATTGTTTTTGCTGTTTTATTGGGGAAATAACTTGAATAGGGTATAGGGATTATGGGATGTCCAACTTGACTTGAATAACAACATCAGATGAGAACAATTTCCTTCTCTATGTCCAAAAATGAAGATCCTGGACGGGGCTCTCTCAGTCCCCTTTAAGGAATTAGGCACAGTGTTACAAACTGTATGCAGGAGCACAGGGGCGGACTGACAACTCATGGGGCCCCCGGGCACTAGGAGATTACGGAGCCCCCAGGCAATAGGAGATTACGGGGCCCCCAGGCAATAGGAGATTACGGGGCCACACAGTATACACACACAGACACACAATATACACACACAGAATACACACACTGAAAAGGTACTGGAGAGGCGGGGCAGCTATAATCTTGGGATTAAAAAAAAAAAAAAAGGTTTTATTGAGGCTGACAACCCTGATGGGGCCCCTTAGTGGCATGGGGCCCTCGGGCAGCGCCCAAGTGCCCGAATGGTCAGTCCGCCCCTGCAGGAGCATCATGTCTCCTCAGTAGAACCTCACACAATTCTGACACTTTCAGATACTTCCAGCCCAACTGGCTGCTCTGAGGAATGCCCAAGGACAAGGGATTGGAATTTAGCACTATGCTGTCCCTGGAAAGTATGCTACGTCTGGCAGTCTCTCCCCTTATATGCCCCTGGGTGTGCTGAGGTACTCACGCTGTCATTTGCTCCCTGCTGCACTGGGCAAGATTGCTGTTCAGGCCTCCAGCAGATCATGTCTTCCCATGCCAACATGGATGTCTTCTGCACAAGACTTAAAGGTAATGGAGATCCCTCTCTTAGGTTCCCTCCCCCTCATTTCCTCAGCTCCTGCCTGGAGGCAGAGCCCCCAGACCAGGGGTCTCCTCCCAGGCCACACGACAGCAACCTCAGCACTCCATCTTCCACCCAACTCCCCTGCTGGCCAGGTTCCACGATATTTAAGGGCTGACCCAGCCACCCTACCAGGCCCCCTGTCTGGGGATTGTCCAGGTTCCACGATATTTAAGGGCTGACCCAGCCAGGTTCCACGATATTTAAGGGCTGACCCAGCCACCCTACCAGGCCCCCTGTCTGGGGATTGGCCAGGTTCCACGATATTTAAGGGCTGACACCAGCCACCCTACCAGGCCCCCTGTCTGGGGATTGGCCAGGTTCCACGATATTTAAGGGCTGACCCAGCCACTCTACCAGGCCCCCTGTCTGGGATTGGCCAGGTTCCACGATATTTTGGCCCTGCTGGCCAGGTTCCACGATATTTAAGGGCTGACCCAGCCACCCTACCAGGCCCCCTGTCTGGGGATTGGCCAGGTTCCACGATATTTAAGGGCTGACCCAGCCACTCTACCAGGCCCCCTGTCTAGGGATTGGCCAGGTTCCACGATATTTTAGGGCTGACCCAGCCACCCTACCAGGCCCCCTGTCTAGGGATTGTCCAGGTTCCACGATATTTAAGGGCTGACCCAGCCACCCTACCAGGCCCCCTGTCTGGGGATTGGCCAGGTTCCACGATATTTAAGGGCTGACCCAGCCACCCTACCAGGCCCCCTGCCTGGGGATTGGCCAGGTTCCACGATATTTAAGGGCTGACACCAGCCACCCTACCAGGCCCCCTGTCTGGGGATTGGCCAGGTTCCACGATATTTAAGGGCTGACCCAGCCACCCTACCAGGCCCCCTGTCTGGGGATTGGCCAGGTTCCACAATATTTAAGGGCTGACCCAGCCGCCCTACAAGGCCCCCTGTCTGGGGATTGGCCAGGTTCCACGATATTTAAGGGCTGATCCAGCCACCCTACCAGGCCCTCTGTCTGGGGATTGGCCAGGTTCCACGATATTTAAGGGCTGACCCAGCCACCCTACCAGGCCCCCTGCCTGGGGATTGGCCAGGTTCCACGATATTTAAGGGCTGACCCAGCCACCCTACCAGGCCCCCTGTCTGGGGATTGGCCAGGTTCCACGATATTTAAGGGCTGACCCAGCCACCCTACCAGGCCCCCTGCCTGGGGATTGGCCAGGTTCCACGATATTTAAGGGCTGACCCAGCCACCCTACCAGGCCCCCTGTCTGGGGATTGGCCAGGTTCCACGATATTTAAGGGCTGACCCAGCCACCCTACCAGGCCCCCTGCCTGGGGATTGGCCAGGTTCCACGATATTTAATGGCTGACCCAGCCACCCTACCAGGCCCCCTGCCTGGGGATTGGCCAGGTTCCACGATATGTAGGGGTTAACCCAGCCACCCTACCAGGCCCCCTGTCTGGGGATTGGCCAGGTTCCACGATATTTAAGGGCTGACACAGCCACCTTACCAGGCCACCTGTCTGGGGATTGGCCAGGTTCCACAATATTTAAGGGCTGACCCAGCCACCCTACCAGGACCCCTGCCTGGGGATTGGCCAGGTTCCATGAAATTTAAGGGCTGACACCAGCCACCCTACCAGGCCCCCTGTCTGGGGATTGGCCAGGTTCCACAATATTTAAGGGCTGACCCAGCCACCCTACCAGGCCCCCTGTCTGGGGATTGGCCAGGTTCCACAATATTTAAGGGCTGACCCAGCCACCCTACAAGGCCCCCTGTCTGGGGATTGGCCAGGTTCCACGATATTTAAGGGCTGACCCAGCCACCCTACCAGGCCCTCTGTCTGGGGATTGGCCAGGTTCCACGATATTTAATGGCTGACCCAGCCACCCTACCAGGCCCCCTGCCTGGGGATTGGCCAGGTTCCACGATATGTAGGGGTTAACCCAGCCACCCTACCAGGCCCCCTGTCTGGGGATTGGCCAGGTTCCATGATATTTAAGGGCTGACACAGCCACCTTACCAGGCCACCTGTCTGGGGATTGGCCAGGTTCCACGATATTTAAGGGCTGACCCAGCCACCCTTCCAGGCCCCCTGTCTGGGGATTGGCCAGGTTCCACGATATTTAAGGACTGACGCAGCCACCCTACCAGGCCCCCTGTCTGGGGATTGGCCAGGTTCCACGATATTTAAGGGCTGACCCAGTCACCCTACCAGGCCCCCTGTCTGGGGATTGGCCAGGTTCCACGATATTTAAGGGCTGACCCAGCCACCCTACCAGGCCCCCTGTCTGGGGATTGGCCAGGTTCCATGAAATTTAAGGGCTGACACCAGCCACCCTACCAGGCCCCCTGTCTGGGGATTGGCCAGGTTCCACGATATTTAAGGGCTGACCCAGCCACCCTACCAGGCCCCCTGTCTGGGGATTGGCCAGGTTCCATGAAATTTAAGGGCTGACACCAGCCACCCTACCAGGCCCCCTGTCTGGGGATTGGCCAGGTTCCACGATATTTAAGGGCTGACCCAGCCACCCTACCAGGCCCCCTGTCTGGGGATTGGCCAGGTTCCACGATATTTAAGGGCTGACCCAGCCACCCTTCCAGGCCCCCTGTCTGGGGATTGGCCAGGTTCCACGATATTTAAGGGCTGACCCAGCCACCCTACCAGGCCCCCTGTCTGGGGATTGGCCAGGTTCCACGATATTTAAGGGCTGACCCAGCCACCCTACCAGGCCCCCTGTCTGGGGATTGGCCAGGTTCCACGATATTTAAGGGCTGACCCAGCCACCCTACCAGGCCCCCTGTCTGGGGATTGGCCAGGTTCCACGATATTTAAGGGCTGACCCAGCCACCCTACCAGGCCCCCTGTCTGGGGATTGGCCATGTTCCACGATATTTAAGGGCTGACCCAGCCACCTTACCAGGCCCCCTGTCTGGGGATTGGCCAGGTTCCACGATATTTAAGGGCTGACCCAGCCACCCTACCAGGCCCCCTGCCTGGGGATTGGCCAGGTTCCACGATATTTAAGGGCTGACCCAGCCACCCTACCAGGCCCCCTGCCTGGGGATTGGCCAGGTTTCACGATATTTAAGGGCTGACCCAGCCACCCTACCAGGCCCCCTGTCTGGGGATTGGCCAGGTTCAACGATATTTAAGGGCTGACCCAGCCACCCTACCAGGCCCCCTGCCTGGGGATTGGCCAGGTTCCACGATATTTAAGGGCTGACCCAGCCACCCTACCAGGCCCCCTGTCTAGGGATTGGCCAGGTTCCACGATATTTAAGGGCTGACCCAGCCACCTTACCAGGCCCCCTGTCTGGGGATTGGCCAGGTTCCACGATATTTAAGGGCTGACCCAGCCACCTTACCAGGCCCCCTGTCTGGGGATTGGCCAGGTTCCACGATATTTAAGGGCTGACCCAGCCACCCTACCAGGCCCCCTGTCTGGGGATTGGCCAGGTTCCACAATATTTAAGGGTTGACCCAGCCGCCCTACCAGGCCCCCTGTCTGGGGATTGGCCAGGTTCCACAATATTTAAGGGCTGACCCAGCCACCCTACCAGGTCACCTGCCTGGGGATTGGCCAGGTTCCACGATATTTAATGGCTGACCCAGCCACCCTACCAGGCCCCCTGCCTGGGGATTGGCCAGGTTCCACGATATTTAGGGGTTAACCCAGCCACCCTACCAGGCCCCCTGTCTGGGGATTGGCCAGGTTCCACGATATTTAAGGGCTGACACAGCCACCTTACCAGGCCACCTGTCTGGGGATTGGCCAGGTTCCACGATATTTAAGGGCTGACCCAGCCACCCTTCCAGGCCCCCTGTCTGGGGATTGGCCAAGTTCCACGATATTTAAGGGCTGACCCAGCCACCCTACCAGGCCCCCTGCCTGGGGATTGGCCAGGTTCCACGATATTTAAGGGCTGACCCAGCCACCCTACCAGGCCCCCTGCCTGGGGATTGGCCAGGTTCCACGATATTTAAGGGCTGACCCAGCCACCCTACCAGGCCCCCTGTCTGGGGATTGGCCAGGTTCCACGATATTTAAGGGCTGACCCAGCCACCCTACCAGGCCCCCTGCCTGGGGATTGGCCAGGTTCCACGATATTTAAGGGCTGACCCAGCCACCCTACCAGGCCCCCTGTCTGGGGATTGGCCAGGTTCCACGATATTTAAGGGCTGACCCAGCCACCCTACCAGGCCCCCTGTCTGGGGATTGGCCAGGTTCCACGATATTTAAGGGCTGACCCAGCCACCCTACCAGGCCCCCTGTCTGGGGATTGGCCAGGTTCCATGAAATTTAAGGGCTGACACCAGCCACCCTACCAGGCCCCCTGTCTGGGGATTGGCCAGGTTCCACGATATTTAAGGGCTGACCCAGCCACCCTACCAGGCCCCCTGTCTGGGGATTGGCCAGGTTCCATGAAATTTAAGGGCTGACACCAGCCACCCTACCAGGCCCCCTGTCTGGGGATTGGCCAGGTTCCACGATATTTAAGGGCTGACCCAGCCACCCTACCAGGCCCCCTGTCTGGGGATTGGCCAGGTTCCACGATATTTAAGGGCTGACCCAGCCACCCTTCCAGGCCCCCTGTCTGGGGATTGGCCAGGTTCCACGATATTTAAGGGCTGACCCAGCCACCCTACCAGGCCCCCTGTCTAGGGATTGGCCAGGTTCCACGATATTTAAGGGCTGACCCAGCCACCCTACCAGGCCCCCTGTCTGGGGATTGGCCAGGTTCCACGATATTTAAGGGCTGACCCAGCCACCCTACCAGGCCCCCTGTCTGGGGATTGGCCAGGTTCCACGATATTTAAGGGCTGACCCAGCCACCCTACCAGGCCCCCTGCCTGGGGATTGGCCAGGTTCCACGATATTTAAGGGCTGACCCAGCCACCCTACCAGGCCCCCTGTCTGGGGATTGGCCAGGTTCCACGATATTTAAGGGCTGACCCAGCCACCCTACCAGGCCCCCTGCCTGGGGATTGGCCAGGTTCCACGATATTTAAGGGCTGACCCAGCCACCCTACCAGGCCCCCTGTCTGGGGATTGGCCAGGTTCCACGATATTTAAGGGCTGACCCAGCCACCCTACCAGGACCCCTGTCTGGGGATTGGCCAGATTCCACAATATTTAAGGGCTGACCCAGCCACCCTACCAGGCCCCCTGCCTGGGGATTGGCCAGGTTCCACGATATTTAAGGGCTGACCCAGCCACCCTACCAGGCCCCCTGTCTGGGGATTGGCCAGGTTCCACGATATTTAAGGGCTGACCCAGCCACCTTACCAGGCCCCCTGTCTGGGGATTGGCCAGGTTCCACGATATTTAAGGGCTGACCCAGCCACCCTACCAGGCCCCCTGTCTGGGGTTTGGCCAGGTTTCACAATATTTAAGGGTAGACCCAGCCGCCCTACCAGGCCCCCTGTCTGGGGATTGGCCAGGTTCCACAATATTTAAGGGCTGACCCAGCCACCCTACCAGGCCCCCTGCCTGGGGATTGGCCAGACTCCCTCAAGAATGCAGATCAGGACCTTCTGGTCTCAACCCACTAACTCTGATGAGGCCATCTGATGAAGGGGGGCACTCTGATGAGGACATCTGATGTAGGGGGGCGCTCTGATGAGGACATCTGATGTAGGGGGGCACTCTGATGAGGACATCTGATGTAGGGGGCGCTCTGATGAGGACATCTGATGTAGGGGGTGCTCTGATGAGGACATCTGATGTAGGGGGCACTCTGATGAGGACATCTGATGTAGGGGGTGCTCTGATGAGGACATCTGATGTAGGGGGTGCTCTGATGAGGACATCTGATGTAGGGGGTGCTCTGATGAGGACATCTGATGTAGGGGGGCACTCTGATGAGGACATCTGATGTAGGGGGCACTCTGATGAGGACATCTGATGTAGGGGGCACTCTGATGAGGGCATCTGATGTAGGGGGGCACTCTGATGAGGACATCTGATGTAGGAGGCACTCTGATGAGGACATCTGATGTAGGGGGTGTTCTGATGAGGACATCTGATGTAGGGGGTGCTCTGATGAGGACATCTGATGTAGGGGGTGCTCTGATGAGGACATCTGATGTAAGGGGGGCACTCTGATGAGGACATCTGATGTAGGGGGCACTCTGATGAGGACATCTGATGAAGGGGGGCACTCTGATGAGGACATCTGATGTAGGGGGGCACTATGATGAGGACATCTGATGTAGGGGGCACTCTGATGAGGACATCTGATGTAGGGGGAGCTCTGATGAGGACATCTGATGTAGGGGGTGCTCTGATGAGGACATCTGATGTAGGGGGTGCTCTGATGAGGACATCTGATGTAGGGGGGCACTCTGATGAGGACATCTGATGTAGGGGGCACTCTGATGAGGACATCTGATGTAGGGGGCACTCTGATGAGGGCATCTGATGTAGGGGGGCACTCTGATGAGGACATCTGATGTAGGAGGCACTCTGATGAGGACATCTGATGTAGGGGGTGTTCTGATGAGGACATCTGATGTAGGGGGTGCTCTGATGAGGACATCTGATGTAGGGGGTGCTCTGATGAGGACATCTGATGTAGGGGGGCTCTCTGATGAGGACATCTAATGTAAGGGGGCACTCTGATGAGGACATCTGATGTAAGGGGGCACTCTGATGAGGACATCTGATGTAGGGGGGCACTCTGATGAGGCCATCTGATGAAGGGGGGCACTCTGATGAGGACATCTGATGTAGGGGGCACTCTGATGAGGACATCTGATGTAGGGGGGCACTCTGATGAGGACATCTGATGTAAGGGGCACTCTGATGAGGACATCTGATGTAGGGGGGCACTCTAATGAGGACATCTGATGTAGGGGGGCTCTCTGATGAGGATGTCTGATGTAGGGAGTGCTCTGATGAGGATATCTGATGTAGGGGGCACTCTGATGAGGACATCTGATGTAAGGGGGGCACTCTGATGAGGACATCTGATGTAGGGGGCTCTCTGATGAGGACATCTGATGTAGGGGGCGCTCTGATGAGGACATCTGATGTAAGGGGCACTCTGATGAGGACATCTAATGTAAGGGGCACTCTGATGAGGACATCTGATGTAGGGGGGCACTCTGATGAGGCCATCTGATGAAGGGGGGCACTCTGGTGAGGACATCTGATGTAGGGGGGCACTCTGATGAGGCCATCTGATGAAGGGGGGCACTCTGATGAGGACATCTGATGTAAGGGGCACTCTGATGAGGACATCTGATGTAGGGGGGCACTCTGATGAGGATATCTGATGTAGGGGGGCACTCTGATGAGGATATCTGATGTAAGGGGGCTCTCTGATGAGGATATCTGATGTAGGAAGTGCTCTGATGAGGATATCTGATGTAGGGGGCACTCTGATGAGGACATCTGATGTAAGGGGGGCACTCTGATGAGGACATCTGATGTAGGGGGGCACTCTGATGAGGACATCTGATGTAGGGGGGCACTCTGATGAGGACATCTGATGTAGGGGGGCTCTCTGATGAGGACATCTGATGTAGGGGGCTCTCTGATGAGGACATCTGATGTAAGGGGGGCACTCTGATGAGGACATCTGATGTAGGGGGGCACTCTGATGAGGACATCTGATGTAAGGGGGGCACTCTGTTGAGGACATCTGATGTAGAGGGCGCTCTGATGAGGACATCTGATGTAGGGGGCGCTCTGATGAGGACATCTGATGTAGGGGGGCGCTCTGATGAGGACATCTGATGTACGGTGTGCTCTGATGAGGACATCTGATGTAGGGGGGGCTCTGATGATGATATCTGATGTAGAGGGCACTCTGATGAGGACATCTGATGTAGGGGGCGCTCTGATGAGGACATCTGATGTAGGGGGTGCTCTGATGAGGACATCTGATGTAGGGGGGCTCTCTGATGGGGGCACCTGATGTAAGGGGGCACTCTGATGAGGACATCTGATGTAGGGGGTGCTCTGATGGGGGCACCTGATGTAAGGGGGCACTCTGATGAGGACATCTGATGTAGGGGGTGCTCTGATGAGGACATCTGATGTAGGGGGCACTCTGATGAGGACATCTGATGTAGGGGGTGCTCTGATGAGGACATCTGATGTAGGGGGCGCTCTGATGAGGACATCTGATGTAGGGGGCACTCTGATGAGGACATCTGATGTAGGGGGTGCTCTGATGAGGACATCTGATGTAGGGGGCTCTCTGATGAGGACATCTGATGTAGGGGGGGCTCTCTGATGAGGATATCTGATGTAGGGGGTGCTCTGATGAGGACCTCTGATGTAGGGGGCACTCTGATGAGGACATCTGATGTAGAGGGCACTCTGATGAGGACATCTGATGTAGGGGGCGCTCTGATGAGGACATCTGATGTAGGGGGCGCTCTGATGAGGACATCTGATGTAGGGGGCGCTCTGATGAGGACATCTGATGTAGGGGGTGCTCTGATGAGGATATCTGATGTAGGGGGTGCTCTGATGAGGATATCTGATGTAGGGGGTGCTCTGATGAGGAAATCTGATGTAGGGGGGCACTCTGATGAGGATATCTGATGTAGGGGGGCACTGTGATGAGGACCTCTGATGTAGGGGGGCACTGTGATGAGGACCTCTGATGTAGGGGGTGCTCTGATGAGGATATCTGATGTAGGGGGCACTCTGATGGGGACATCTGATGTAAGGGGGGCACTCTGATGAGGACATCTGATGTAAGGGGCACTCTGATGAGGACATCTGATGTAGGGGGGCACGCCACTCTGATGAGGACATTTGATGTAGGGGGGCTCTCTTATGAGGATATCTGATGTAGGGAGTGCTCTGATGAGGATATCTGAAGTAGGGGGCACTCTGATGAGGACATCTGATGTAAGGGGGGCACTCTGATGAGGACATCTGATGTAGGGGGGCTCTCTGATGAGGACATCTGATGTAGGGGGGCACTCTGATGAGGACATCTGATGTAAGGGGCACTCTGATGAGGATATATGATGTAGGGGGGCACTCTGATGAGGACATCTGATGTAGGGGGGCTCTCTGATGAGGATATCTGATGTAGGGGGCACTCTGATGAGGACATCTGATGTAAGGGGGCACTCTGATGAGGACATCTGATGTAGGGGGGCTCTCTGATGAGGACATCTGATGTAGGGAGTGCTCTCTGATGAGGATATCTGATGTAGGGAGTGCTCTGATGAGGATATCTGATGTATGGGGGCACTCTGATGAGGACATCTGATGTAAGGGGGCACTCTGATGAGGACATCTGATGTAGGGGGTGCTCTGATGAGGACATCTGATGTAGGGGGCACTCTGATGAGGACATCTGATGTAGAGGGGCACTCTGATGAGGACATCTGATGTAGGGGGCTCTCTGATGAGGACATCTGATGTGAGGGGGGCTCTCTGATGAGGACATCTGATGTAGGGGGGGCACTCTGATGAGGACATCTGATGTAGGGGGGCTCTCTGATGAGGATATCTGATGTAAGGGGGGCACTCTGATGAGGACATCTGATGTAATTGGGGCACTCTGATGAGGATGTAGGGGGCTCTCTGATGAGGACATCTGATGTAGGAGGCACACTGATGAGGACATCTGATGTAGGGGGCACTCTGATGGGGACATCTGATGTAGGGAGTGCTCTCTGATGAGGATATCTGATGTAGGGAGTGCTCTGATGAGGATATCTGATGTAGGGGGCACTCTGATGAGGACATCTGATGTAAGGGGGCACTCTGATGAGGACATCTGATGTAATTGGGGCACTCTGATGAGGACATCTGATGTAGGGGGGCTTTCTGATGAGGACATCTGATGTAGGGGGCTCTCTGATGAGGACATCTGATGTAGGGGGCTCTCTGATGAGGACATCTGATGTAGGGGGCACACTGATGAGGACATCTGATGTAGGGGGCACTCTGATGGGGACATCTGATGTAGGGGGCTCTCTGATGAGGACATCTGATGTAGGGGGTGCTCTGATGAGGATATCTGATGTAGGGGGCACTCTGATGAGGACATCTGATGTAAGGGGTGCTCTGATGAGGACATCTGATGTTGGGGGTGCTCTGATGAGGACATCTGATGTAGGGGGTGCTCTGATGAGGACATCTGATGTAGGGGGTGCTCTGATGAGGAAATCTGATGTAGGGGGGCTCTCTGATGAGGACATCTGATGTAGGGGGCACTCTGATGAGGACATCTGATGTAGGGGGCGCTCTGATGAGGACACTCTGATGAGGACACTGATGTAAGGGGGCACTCTGATGAGGACATCTGATGTAAGGGAGTGCTCTGATGAGGACATCTGATGTAGGGGGCTCTCTGATGAGGACATCTGATGTGAGGGGGCTGCTCTGATGAGGACATCTGATGTAGGGGGCGCACTGATGAGGACATCTGATGTAGGGGGCACTCTGATGAGGACATCTGATGTAGGGGGCTCTGGCTCTCTTGATGAGGACATCTGATGTAGGGGGGCTCTGATGAGGACATCTGATGTAGGGGGCACTCTGATGAGGACATCTGATGTAGGGGGTGCTCTGATGAGGACATCTGATGTGATGGGGGGGCTCTGATGAGGACACTGATGAGGACATCTGATGTAGGGGGCGCTCTGATGAGGACATCTGATGTAGGGGGCGCTCTGATGAGGACATCTGATGTAGGGGGTGCTCTGATGAGGACATCTGATGTAGGGGGCACTCTGATGAGGACATCTGATGTAGGGGGTGCTCTGATGAGGACATCTGATGTAGGGGGCGCTCTGATGAGGACATCTGATGTATGGGGGCGCTCTGATGAGGACATCTGATGTAGGGGGTGCTCTGATGAGGACATCTGATGTAGGGGGTGCTCTGATGAGGATATCTGATGTAGGGGGTGCTCTGATGAGGACATCTGATGTAGTGGGTGCTCTGATGAGGACATCTGATGTAGGGGGTGCTCTGATGAGGACATCTGATGTAGGGGGCGCTCTGATGAGGATATCTGATGTAGGGGGGGCACTCTGATGAGGATATCTGATGTAGGGGGGCACTGTGATGAGGACCTCTGATGTAGGGGGCACTCTGATGAGGACCTCTGATGTAGGGGGGCACTGTGATGAGGACCTCTGATGTAGGGGGCACTGTGATGAGGACATCTGATGTAGGGGGTGCTCTGATGAGGACATCTGATGTAGGGGATGCTCTGATGAGGACATCTGATGTAGGGGGTGCTCTGATGAGGACATCTGATGTAGGGGGCACTCTGATGGGGACATCTGATGTAGGGGGTGCTCTGATGAGGATATCTGATGTAGGGGGTGCTCTGATGAGGATATCTGATGTAGGGGGTGCTCTGATGAGGACCTCTGATGTAGGGGGTGCTCTGATGAGGATATCTGATGTAGGGGGTGCTCTGATGAGGATATGTGATGTAGGGGGTGCTCTGATGAGGACATCTGATGTAGGGGGCTCTCTGATGAGGATATCTGATGTAGGGGGTGCTCTGATGAGGACCTCTGATGTAGGGGGGGCACTGTGATGAGGACCTCTGATGTAGGGGGTGCTCTGATGAGGATATCTGATGTAGGGGGTGCTCTGATGAGGACATCTGATGTAGGGGGGGGGCTCTCTGATGAGGACATCTGATGTAGGGGGCACTCTGATGAGGACATCTGATGTAGGGGGTGCTCTGATGAGGATATCTGATGTAGGGGGTGCTCTGATGAGGACATCTGATGTAGGGGGCACTCTGATGAGGATATCTGATGTAGGGGGTGCTCTGATGAGGACATCTGATGTAGGGGGTGCTCTGATGAGGACATCTGATGTAGGGGGCACTCTGATGAGGACATCTGATGTAGGGGGTGCTCTGATGAGGATATGTGATGTAGGGGGTGCTCTGATGAGGACATCTGATGTAGGGGGTGCTCTGATGAGGATATCTGATGTAGGGGGTGCTCTGATGAGGACCTCTGATGTAGGGGGGGCACTGTGATGAGGACCTCTGATGTAGGGGGTGCTCTGATGAGGAAATCTGATGTAGGGGGTGCTCTGATGAGGACATCTGATGTAGGGGGGCTCTCTGATGAGGACATCTGATGTAGGGGGCACTCTGATGAGGACATCTGATGTAGGGGGTGCTCTGATGAGGATATCTGATGTAGGGGGTGCTCTGATGAGGACATCTGATGTAGGGGGCACTCTGATGAGGATATCTGATGTAGGGGGTGCTCTGATGAGGACATCTGATGTAGGGGGCACTCTGATGAGGACATCTGATGTAGGGGGTGCTCTGATGAGGATATCTGATGTAGGGGGTGCTCTGATGAGGACATCTGATGTAGGGGGGCACTCTGATGAGGACATCTGATGTAGAGGGCACTCTGATGAGGACATCTGATGTAGGGGGTGCTCTGATGAGGACATCTGATGTAGGGGGGCACTCTGATGAGGACATCTGATGTAGGGGGCACTCTGATGAGGACATCTGATGTAGGGGGGCACTCTGATGAGGACATCTGATGTAGGGGGGCACTCTGATGCTCAGATTTGCCAATAAATATTATTGAAATGTTATGAAAATTGTAACTTGCTTGGATAGACACCTGTAGTAAATGGGATCTCTGATATTAACATCCTGGCTTTCCACCTCGTCCAATCAGAGAAGGCTTTACATTCATTAAGAAAAAGCAAAGCATTCTCTGAATGACGCCCGTGTTGAGTCGACGACCCCATGTGCTCACAGTGCATCAGGCTAGCGGTAGAGATGTAGTAGTGGTGTACTACACCACTACTTGCGGTGTAGCAGAGGTGTAGTAGTGGTGCAGTAGTGGTGTAAGTAGCAGTGTAGTAGTGGTACTTACTAATAGTGGCAATGTAGTAGAGATGTAGTAGCAGTGTAGTAGTGGTGTAGTAGCGGTGCAGCGGAGGTGTAATAGTGGTGTAGTAGCAGTCTGGTAGAGGGGTAGTAGTGGTGTAAGTAGCAGTGTAGTTGTGGTACCTACTACAGTGTAGTAGTGGTATTTACTTCTAGTGGCAATGTAGTAGAGATGTAGTAGCAGTGTAGTAGTGGTGTAGTAGCCGTGTAGCAGTGGTGTAGTAGAGTGGTAGTAGTGGTGCAGTAGTGGTGTATTAGGGGTGTAGTAGCGGTGTAGTAGAGGGGTAGTTGTGGTGTAGTAACAGTGTAGTAGAGGGGGAGTAGGGATGTAAGTAGCAGTGTAGTAGTTATGTAATAGTGGTGTACGTAGCAGTGTAGTAGTGGGGTTGTAGTGGTGTCTGTAGCAGTGTAGTAGTGATGTAGTAGTGGCATAGTAGCGTGTAGTAGTGGTGCAGTAGTGGTGTAAGTAGCAGTGTAGTAGTGATGCAGTAGTGGTGTAGTAGCGTTGTAGTAGAGGGGTAGTAGTGGTGCAGTAGTGGTGTAAGTAGCAGTGTAGTTTGGGGGTAGTAGCGATGTAGTAGTGATTTAGTAGTGGTGTAAGTAGTAGTGTAGTAGTGGGGTAGTAGTGGTGTAAGTAGCAGTGTAGTAGTGATGTACTAGTGGTGTAAGTAGCAGGGTAGTAGTGATGGAGTAGTGGTGTAGTAGTGATGTAGTAGTGATGTAGTAGTGGTGTAGTAGTGGTATAGTAGGGGTGTGAGTAGTGATGTAGTAGTGGTGTAGTAGTGAGGTAGTAGTGGTGTAGTAGTGATGTAGCAGTGGTGTAGTAGTGATGTAGTAGCGATGTTGTAGTGGTGTAGTAGTGGTATAGTAGGTGTAAGTAGTAGTAATGTAGTAGTGGTGTAGTGGCAGGGTAGTAGAGGGGTAGTAGCGGTGTAGTAGAGGGGTAGTAGCGATGTAGTAGTGGTGCAGTAGTGGTGTAGTAGCAGTGTAGTAGAGGGGTAGTAGCGGTGTAGTAGAGGGGTAGTAGTGATGTAGTAGGGGTGTAGAAGTTATGTAGTAGTGGTGTAAGTAGCAGTGTAGTAGTGATGTAGTAGCGGTTTAGTAGAGGGGTAGTAGCGATGTAGTAGTGGTGCAGTAGTGGTATAGTAGGGGTGTAAGTAGCGGTATAGTAGGGTGTAAGTAGCAGTGTAGTAGAGGGGTAGTAGCGATGTAGTAGTTATATAGTAGTGGTGTAGTAGGGGTGTAAGTAGCAGTGTAGTAGTGGTGTAGTGGTGGTGCAGTAGTGGTGTAGTAGAGGGGTAGTAGTGGTGTAGTAGAGGGGTAGTAGTGATGTAGTAGGGGTGTAGTAGTTATATAGTAGTGGTGTAGTAAGGGTGTAAGTAGCGGTGTCTACTCTGGTGTTTTCCAGCTTCCAGGGTCATCAGCCGGGTATGGTGCATCTCCAATGTAACAACGTATGAAATATCTATACCTGGAATGTAAGTTTTATCAGATGAACTCCACATTCCTCCCGGTTGTAAATGTGAAAGGCGTTGGGAAGGACCTTTAAGAAGACGGTATATTTGGTTGTATGCTGGGTGGGTTTTCGGATGGCGGGGGGGGCGGGGAGCAGGAATTGCGGTTGTATGCTGGGTTTTCGGATGGCGGGGGGACGGGGAGCAGTAATTGCGGTTATATGCTGGGTTTTCGGATGGTGGGGGGACGGGGAGCAGGAATTGCGGTTGTATCCTGGGTGGGTTTTCGGATGGGGGGGGACGGGGAGCAGGAATTGCGGTTGTATGCTGGGTGGGTTTTCGGATGGCGGGGGGGACGGGGAGCAGGAATTGCGGTTGTATCCTGGGTTTTCGGATGGCGGGGGGACGGGGAGCAGGAATTGCGGTTGTATGCTGGGTGGGTTTTCGGATGGCGGGGGGAAGGGGGGACGGGGAGCAGGAATTGCGGTTGTATGCTGGGTGGGTTTTCGGATGGCGGGGGACGGGGAGCAGGAATTGCGGTTGTATCCTGGGTTTTCGGATGGCGGGGGGACGGGGAGCAGGAATTGCGGTTGTATGCTGGGTTTTCGGATGGCTGGGGGACGGGGAGCAGGAATTGCGGTTGTATGCTGGGTTTTCGGATGGCGGGGGACGGGGAGCAGTAATTGCGGTTATATGCTGGGTTTTCGGATGGTGGGGGGACGGGGAGCAGGAATTGCGGTTGTATCCTGGGTGGGTTTTCGGATGGCGGGGGGACGGGGAGCAGGAATTGCGGTTGTATCCTGGGTTTTCGGATGGCGGGGGGACGGGGAGCAGGAATTGCGGTTGTATGCTGGGTGGGTTTTCGGATGGCGGGGGGAAGGGGGGACGGGGAGCAGGAATTGCGGTTGTATGCTGGGTGGGTTTTCGGATGGCGGGGGGGACGGGGAGCAGGAATTGCGGTTGTATCCTGGGTTTTCGGATGGGGGGGGGACGGGGAGCAGGAATTGCGGTTGTATGCTGGGTTTTCGGATGGCGGGGGGACGGGGAGCAGGAATTGCGGTTGTATGCTGGGTTTTCGGATGGCGGGGGGACGGGGAGCAGGAATTGCGGTTGTATGCTGGGTTTTCGGATGGCGGGGGGACGGGGAGCAGGAATTGCGGTTGTATGCTGGGTTTTCGGATGGCGGGGGGACGGGGAGCAGTATTTGCGGTTGTATGCTGGGTTTTCGGATGGCGGGGGGGGGGACGGGGAGCAGTAATTTCGGTTGTATCCTGGGTTTTCGGATGGCGGGGGGGGGGGGGACGGGGAGCAGGAATTGCGGTTGTATGCTGGGTTTTTCGGATGGCGGGGGGGACAGGGCACAGGAATTGCGGTTGTATGCTGGGTTTTCGGATGGCGGGGGGGCGAGGAGCAGGAATTGCGGTTGTATCCTGGGTTTTCGGATGGCGGGGGGACGGGGAGCAGGAATTGCGGTTGTATCCTGGGTTTTCGGGTGGCGGGGGGGACGGGGAGCAGGAATTGCGGTTGTATGCTGGGTGGGTTTTCGGATGGCGGGGGGACGGGGAGCAGGAATTGCGGTTGTATGCTGGGTTTTCGGATGGCGGGGGGGACGGGGAGCAGGAATTGCGGTTGTATGCTGGGTTTTCGGATGGCGGGGGGACGGGGAGCAGGAATTGCGGTTGTATCCTGGTTTTTCGGATGGCGGGGGGGGGCGGGGAGCAGGAATTGCGGTTGTATGCTGGGTTTTCGGATGGCGGGGGACGGGGAGCAGGAATTGCGGTTGTATCCTGGGTTTTCGGATGGCGGGGGGACGGGGAGCAGGAATTGCGGTTGTATGCTGGGTTTTCGGATGGCGGGGGGACGGTGAGCAGGAATTGCGGTTGTATCCTGGGTTTTCGGATAGCGGGGGGACGGGGAGCAGGAATTGCGGTTGTATGCTGGGTGAGTTTTCGGATGGCGGGGGGACGGGGAGCAAGAATTGTGGTTGTATGCTGGGTGAGTTTTCTGGATGGCGGGGGGGGGGGGGCTGACGGGGAGCAGGAATTGCTGTTGTATGCTGGGTTGGTTTTGGGATGGCGGGGGGACGGGGAGCAGGAATTGCGGTTGTATGCTGGGTTTTCGGATGGCGGGGGGACGGGGAGCAGTAATTGCGGTTGTATGCTGGGTTTTCGGGTGGCGGGGGGGCGGGGAGCAGGAATTGCGGTTGTATGCTGGGTGGGTTTTCGGATGGCGGGGGGGGCGGGGGGACGGGGAGCAGGAATTGCGGTTGTATGCTGGGTTTTCGGATGGCGGGGGGGACGGGGAGCAGGAATTGCGGTTGTATTCTGGGTTTTCGGATGGCGGGGGACGGGGAGCAGGAATTGCGGTTGTATCCTGGATTTTCGGATGGCGGGGGGACAGGGAGCAGGAATTGCGGTTGTATCCTGGGTGGGTTTTCGGGGCGGGGGGACGGGGAGCAGGAATTGCGGTTGTATGCTGGGTTTTCGGATGGCGGGGGGACGGGGAGCAGGAATTTCGGTTGTATGCTGGGTTTTCGGATGGCGGGGGGACGGGGAGCAGGAATTGCGGTTGTATGCTGGGTTTTCGGATGGCGGGGGGACGGGGAGCAGGAATTGCGGTTGTATGCTGGGTTTTCGGATGGCGGGGGGACGGGGAGCAGGAATTGCGGATGTATTCTGGGTTTTCGGATGGCGGGGGACGGGGAGCAGGAATTGCGGTTGTATGCTGGGTTCTCGGATGGCGGGGGGGCGGGGAGCAGGAATTGCGGTTGTATGCTGGGTTTTCGGATGGCGGGGGGGGGCGGGGAGCAGGAATTGCGGTTGTATGCTGGGTGGGTTTTCGGATGGCGGGGGGACGGGGAGCAGGAATTGCGGTTGTATGCTGGGTTTTCGGATGGCGGGGGGACGGGGAGCAGGAATTGCGGTTGTATCCTGGGTTTTCGGATGGCGGGGAGACGGGGAGCAGGAATTTCGGTTGTATGCTGGGTTTTCGGATGGCGGGGGGACGGGGAGCAGGAATTGCGGTTGTATGCTGGGTTTTCGGATGGCGGGGGGACGGGGAGCAGGAATTGCGGTTGTATGCTGGGTGGGTTTTCGGATGGCGGGGGGACGGGTAGCAGGAATTTCGGTTGTATGCTGGGTTTTCGGATGACGGGGGGACGGGGAGCAGGAATTGCGGTTGTATCCTGGGTTTTTGGGACTGGGGGACGGGGAGCAGTAATTGCGGTTGTATGCTGGGTTTTCTGATGGCGGGGGGACGGGGAGCAGGAATTGCGGTTGTATCCTGGGTGGGTTTTCGGATGGCGAGGGGACTGGGAGCAGTAATTGCGGTTGTATGCTGGGTTTTCGGATGGCGGGGGGGCGGGGAGCAGGAATTGCGGTTGTATGCTGGGTTTTCGGATGGCGGGGAGCAGGAATTGCGGTTGTATGCTGGGTTTTCGGATGGCGGGGGGACGGGGAGCAGGAATTGCGGTTGTATCCTGGGTTTTCGGGTGGCGGGGGGACGGGGAGCAGGAATTGCGGTTGTATGCTGGGTTTTCGGATGGCGGGGGGACGGGGAGCAGGAATTGCGGTTGTATCCTGGGTGGGTTTTCGGATGGCGGGGGGACGGGGAGCAGGAATTGCGGTTGTATGCTGGGTTTTTCGGATGGCGGGGGGGACGGGGAGCAGGAATTGCGGTTGTATGCTGGGTTTTCGGATGGCGGGGGGACGGGGAGCAGGAATTGCGGTTGTATCCTGGGTTTTCGGATAGCGGGGGGACGGGGAGCAGGAATTGCGGTTGTATGCTGGGTTTTCGGATAGCGGGGGGACGGGGAGCAGGAATTGCGGTTGTATGCTGGGTTTTCGGATGGCGGGGGGACGGGGAGCAGGAATTGCGGTTGTATGCTGGGTGAGTTTTCGGATGGCGGGGGGACGGGGAGCAAGAATTGTGGTTGTATGCTGGGTGAGTTTTCTGGATGGCGGGGGGGGGGGGGGGGCTGACGGGGAGCAGGAATTGCTGTTGTATGCTGGGTTGGTTTTGGGATGGCGGGGGGACGGGGAGCAGGAATTGCGGTTGTATCCTGGGTGGGTTTTCGGATGGCGGGGGGGCGGGGAGCAGGAATTGCGGTTGTATGCTGGGTTTTCGGATAGCGGGGGACGGGGAGCAGGAATTGCTGTTGTATCCTGGGTGGGTTTTGGGATGGCGGGGGACGGGGAGCAGGAATTGCGGTTGTATCCTGGGTGGGTTTTCGGGTGGCGGGGGGACGGGGAGAAGGAATTTCGGTTGTATGCTGGGTTTTCGGATGGCGGGGGCGGGGAGCAGGAATTGCGGTTGTATGCTGGGTTTTTGGGACTGGGGGACGGGGAGCAGGAATTGCGGTTGTCTGCTGGGTTTTCGGATGGCGGGGGGATGGGGAGCAGGAATTGCGGTTGTATCCTGGGTGGGTTTTCGGATGGCGGGGGGACGGGGAGCAGGAATTGCGGTTGTATGCTGGGTTTTCGGATGGCGGGGGGACGGGGAGCAGGAATTGCGGTTGTATCCTGGGTTTTCGGATGGCGGGGGGGGGGGGGCGGGGAGCAGGAATTGCTGTTGTATCCTAGGTTTTCGGGTGGCGGGGGGACGGGGAGCAGGAATTTCGGTTGTATGCTGGGTTTTCGGATGGCGGGGGGATGGGGAGCAGGAATTGCGGTTGTATGCTGGGTTTTCGGATGGCGGGGGGACGGGGAGCAGGAATTGCGGTTGTATGCTGGGTTTTCGGATGGCGGGGGGGCGGGGAGCAGGAATTGCGGTTGTATGCTGGGTGGGTTTTCGGATGGCGGGGGGACGGGGAGCAGGAATTGCGGTTGTATGCTGGGTTTTCGGATGGCGGGGGACGGGGAGCAGGAATTGCGGTTGTATTCTGGGTTTTCGGATGGCGGGGGACGGGGAGCAGGAATTGCGGTTGTATGCTGGGTTTCGGATGGCGGGGGGACGGGGAGCAGGAATTGCGGTTGTATCCTGGGTTTTCGGATGGCGGGGGGACGGGGAGCAGGAATTGCGGTTGTATGCTGGGTTCTCGGATGGCGGGGGGACGGGGAGCAGGAATTGCGGTTGTATGCTGGGTTTTCGGATGGCGGGGGGACAGGGAGCAGGAATTGCGGTTGTATCCTGGATTTTCGGATGGCGGGGGAAGGGGAGCAGTATTTTCGGTTGTATGCTGGGTTTTCGGATGGCGGGGGGACGGGGAGCAGGAATTGCGGTTGTATCCTGGGTTTTCGGATGGCGGGGAGACGGGGAGCAGGAATTTCGGTTGTATGCTGGGTTTCGGATGGCGGGGGGACGGGGAGCAGGAATTGCGGTTGTATGCTGGGTTTTCGGATGGCGGGGGGACGGGGAGCAGGAATTGCGGTTGTATGCTGGGTGGGTTTTCGGATGGCGGGGGGACGGGTAGCAGGAATTTCGGTTGTATGCTGGGTTTTCGGATGACGGGGGGGACGGGGAGCAGGAATTGCGGTTGTATCCTGGGTTTTTGGGACTGGGGGACGGGGAGCAGTAATTGCGGTTGTATGCTGGGTTTTCTGATGGCGGGGGGACGGGGAGCAGGAATTGCGGTTGTATCCTGGGTGGGTTTTCGGATGGCGAGGGGACTGGGAGCAGTAATTTTTGGTTGTATGCTGGGTTTTCGGATGGCGGGGAGCAGGAATTGCGGTTGTATGCTGGGTTTTCGGATGGCGGGGAGCAGGAATTGCGGTTGTATGCTGGGATTTCGGATGGCGGGGGGACGGGGAGCAGGAATTGCGGTTGTATCCTGGGTTTTCGGGTGGCGGGGGGGACGGGGAGCAGGAATTGCGGTTGTATGCTGGGTTTTCGGATGGCGGGGGGACGGGGAGCAGGAATTGCGGTTGTATCCTGGGTGGGTTTTCGGATGGCGGGGGGACGGGGAGCAGGAATTGCGGTTGTATGCTGGGTTTTCGGATGGCGGGGGGACGGGGAGCAGGAATTGCGGTTGTATGCTGGGTTTTCGGATGGCGGGGGGACGGGGAACAGGAATTGCGGTTGTATCCTGGGTTTTCGGATGGCGGGGGCCGGGGAGCAGGAATTGCGGTTGTATCCTGGGTTTTCGGATAGCGGGGGGACGGGGAGCAGGAATTGCGGTTGTATGCTGGGTTTTCGGATGGCGGGGGGACGGGGAGCAGGAATTGCGGTTGTATGCTGGGTTTTCGGATGGCGGGGGGACGGGGAGCAGGAATTGCGGTTGTATGCTGGGTTTTCGGATGGCGGGGGCCGGGGAGCAGGAATTGCGGTTGTATCCTGGGTTTTCGGATAGCGGGGGACGGGGAGCAGGAATTGCGGTTGTATGCTGGGTTTTCGGATAGCGGGGGGACGGGGAGCAGGAATTGCGGTTGTATGCTGGGTTTTCGGATGGCGGGGGGACGGGGAGCAGGAATTGCGGTTGTATGCTGGGTGAGTTTTCGGATGGCGGGGGGACGGGGAGCAAGAATTGTGGTTGTATGCTGGGTGAGTTTTCTGGATGGCGGGGGGGGGGGGGGGGGCTGACGGGGAGCAGGAATTGCTGTTGTATGCTGGGTTGGTTTTGGGATGGCGGGGGGACGGGGAGCAGGAATTGCGGTTGTATCCTGGGTGGGTTTTCGGATGGCGGGGGGGCGGGGAGCAGGAATTGCGGTTGTATGCTGGGTTTTCGAATAGCGGGGGACGGGGAGCAGGAATTGCTGTTGTATCCTGGGTGGGTTTTGGGATGGCGGGGGACGGGGAGCAGGAATTGCGGTTGTATCCTGGGTGGGTTTTCGGGTGGCGGGGGGACGGGGAGAAGGAATTTCGGTTGTATGCTGGGTTTTCGGATGGCGGGGAGCAGGAATTGCGGTTGTATGCTGAGTTTTTGGGACTGGGGGACGGGGAGCAGGAATTGCGGTTGTCTGCTGGGTTTTCGGATGGCGGGGGGATGGGGAGCAGGAATTGCGGTTGTATCCTGGGTGGGTTTTCGGATGGCGGGGGGACGGGGAGCAGGAATTGCGGTTGTATGCTGGGTTTTCGGATGGCGGGGGGACGGGGAGCAGGAATTGCGGTTGTATCCTGGGTTTTCGGATGGCGGGGGGGGGGGGCGGGGAGCAGGAATTGCTGTTGTATCCTAGGTTTTCGGGTGGCGGGGGGACGGGGAGCAGGAATTTCGGTTGTATGCTGGGTTTTCGGATGGCGGGGGGATGGGGAGCAGGAATTGCGGTTGTATGCTGGGTTTTCGGATGGCGGGGGGACGGGGAGCAGGAATTGCGGTTGTATCCTGGGTTTTCGGATGGCGGGGGGACGGGGAGCAGGAATTGCGGTTGTATGCTGGGTTTTCGGATGGTGGGGGGACGGGGGGACGGGGAGCAGTAATTGCGGTTGTATGCTGGGTTTTCGGGGCGGGGGGACGGGGAGCAGGAATTGCGGTTGTATGCTGGGTTTTCGGATGGCGGGGGGACGGGGAGCAGGAATTGCGGTTGTATGCTGGGTTTTCGGATGGCGGGGGGACAGGGAGCAGGAATTGCGGTTGTATGCTGGGTTTTCGGATGGCGGGGGGGGCGGGGAGCAGGAATTGCGGTTGTATCCTGGGTGGGTTTTCGGATGGCGGGGGGGGCGGGGAGCAGTGATTGCGGTTGTATCCTGGGTGGGTTTTCGGATGGCGGGGGGACGGGGAGCAGGAATTGCGGTTGTATCCTGGGTTTTCGGATGGCGGGGGGGACGGGGAGCAGGATTTGCGGTTGTATGCTGGGTTTTCGGATGGCGGGGGGAAGGGGGGACGGGAAGCAGGAATTGCGGTTGTATGCTGGGTTTTCGGATGGCGGGGGGGGGACGGGGAGCAGGAATTGCGGTTGTATGCTGGGTTTTTCGGATGGCGGGGGGACGGGGAGCAGGAATTGCGGTTGTATGCTGGGTTTTCGGATGGCGACGGGGCGAGGAGCAGGAATTGCGGTTGTATCCTGGGTGGGTTTTCGGATGGCGGGGGGACGGGGAGCAGTAATTGCGGTTGTATGCTGGGTTTTCGGATGGCGGGGGGGCGGGGAGAAGGAATTGCGGTTGTATCCTGGGTTTTCGGATGGCGGGGGGACGGGGAACAGGAATTGCGGTTGTATGCTGGGTTTTCGGATGGCGGGGGGGCGGGGAGCAGGATTTGCAGTTGTATGCTGGGTTTTCGGATGGCGGGGAGCAGGAATTGCGGTTGTATCCTGGGTTTTCGGATGGCGGGGGGACGGGGAGCAGGAATTGCGGTTGTATCCTGGGTGGGTTTTCGGATGGCGGGGGGACGGGGAGCAGGAATTGCGGTTGTATCCTGGGTTTTCGGATGGCGGGGGGATGGGGAGCAGGAATTGCGGTTGTATCCTGGGTGGGTTTTCGGATGGCGGGGGGACGGGGAGCAGGAATTGCGGTTGTATGCTGGGTTTTCGGATGGCGGGGGACGGGGAGCAGGAATTGTGGTTGTATCCTGGGTTTTCGGATGGCGGGGGGGGCTGGGAGCAGGAATTGCTGTTGTATCCTAGGTTTTCGGGTGGCGGGGGGACGGGGAGCAGGAATTTCGGTTGTATGCTGGGTTTTCGGATGGCGGGGGGGACGGGGAGCAGGAATTGCGGTTGTATGCTGGGTTTTCGGATGGCGGGGGGACGGGGAGCAGGAATTGCGGTTGTATGCTGGGTTTTCGGGGCGGGGGGACGGGGAGCAGGAATTGCGGTTGTATGCTGGGTTTTCGGATGGCGGGGGGACGGGGAGCAGGAATTGCGGTTGTATGCTGGGTTTTCGGATGGCGACGGGGCGAGGAGCAGGAATTGCGGTTGTATCCTGGGTGGGTTTTCGGATGGCGGGGGGGACGGGGAGCAGGAATTGCGGTTGTATGCTGGGTTTTCGGATGGCGGGGGGACGGGGAGCAGGAATTGCGGTTGTATCCTGGGTTTTCGGATGGCGGGGGGGACGGGGAGCAGGAATTGCGGTTGTATGCTGAGTTTTCGGATGGCGGGGGGACGGGGAGCAGGAATTGCGGTTGTATGCTGGGTTTTCGGATGGCGGGGGGGCGGGGAGCAGTATTTTCGGTTGTATGCTGGGTTTTCGGGTGGCGGGGGGACGGGGAGCAGGAATTGCGGTTGTATGCTGGGTGGGTTTTCGGATGGCGGGGGGGACGGGGAGCAGGAATTGCGGTTGTATGCTGGGTTTTCGGATGGCGGGGGGACGGGGAGCAGTATTTTCGGTTGTATGCTGGGTTTTTGGATGGCGGGGGGACGGGGAGCAGGAATTGCGGTTGTATCCTGGGTGGGTTTTCGGATGGCGGGGGGGGCGGGGAGCAGGAATTGCGGTTGTATGCTGGGTTTTCGGATGGCGGGGGGGACGGGGAACAGGAATTGCGGTTGTATGCTGGGTTTTCGGGGGCGGGGGGCGGGGAGCAGTAATTGCGGTTGTATGCTGGGTTTTCGGATGGCGGGGGGACGGGGAGCAGGAATTGCGGTTGTATGCTGGGTTTTCGAATGGCTGGGGGACGGGGAGCAGGAATTGCGGTTGTATCCTGGGTTTTCGGATGGCGGGGGACGGGGAGCAGGAATTGCGGTTGTATGCTGGGTTTTCGGATGGCGGGGGGACGGGGAGCAGGAATTGCGGTTGAATCCTGGGTTTTCGGATGGCGGGGGGACGGGGAGCAGTAATTGCGGTTGTATGCTGGGTGGGTTTTCGGATGGCGGGGGGACGGGGAGCAGGAATTGCGGTTGTATGCTGGGTTTTTCGGATGGCGGGGGGACGGGGAGCAGGAATTGCGGTTGTATGCTGGGTTTTCGGATGGCGGGGGGGGGGCGGGGAGCAGGAAATGCGGTTGTATCCTGGGTTTTCGGATGGCGGGGGGACGGGGAGCAGGAATTGCGGTTGTATGCTGGGTTTTCGGATGGCGGGGGGGGGGCGGGGAGCAGGAATTGCGGTTGTATCCTGGGTTTTCGGATGGCGGGGAGACGGGGAGCAGGAATTTCGGTTGTATGCTGGGTTTTCGGATGGCGGGGGGACGGGGAGCAGGAATTGCGGTTGTATGCTGGGTTTTCGAATGGCTGGGGGACGGGGAGCAGGAATTGCGGTTGTATGCTGGGTGGGTTTTCGGATGGCGGGGGGACGGGGAGCAGGAATTGCGGTTGTATGCTGGGTGGGTTTTCGGATGGCGGGGGGGACGGGGAGCAGGAATTGCGGTTGTATGCTGGGTTTTCGGATGGCGGGGGGGACGGGGAGCAGTATTTTCGGTTGTATGCTGGGTTTTTGGATGGCGGGGGGATGGGGAGCAGGAATTGCGGTTGTATCCTGGGTGGGTTTTCGGATGGCGGGGGGCGGGGAGCAGGAATTGCGGTTGTTTGCTGGGTTTTCGGATGGCGGGGGACGGGGAGCAGTAATTGCGGTTGTATGCTGGGTTTTCGGATGGCGGGGAGCAGGAATTGCGGTTGTATGCTGGGTTTTCGGATGGCGGGGGGATGGGGAGCAGGAATTGCGGTTGTATCCTGGGTGGGTTTTCGGATGGCGGGGGGGCGGGGAGCAGGAATTGCGGTTGTTTGCTGGGTTTTCGGATGGCGGGGGACGGGGAGCAGTAATTGCGGTTGTATGCTGGGTTTTCGGATGGCGGGGAGCAGGAATTGCGGTTGTATGCTGGGTTTTCGGATGGCGGGGGGACGGGGAGCAGGAATTGCGGTTGTATGCTGGGTTTTCGGATGGCGGGGGGACGGGGAGCAGGAATTGCGGTTGTATGCTGGGTTTTCGGATGGCGGGGGGGACGGGGAGCAGGAATTGCGGTTGTATGCTGGGTTTTCGGATGGCGGGGGGGACGGGGAGCAGGAATTGCAGTTGTATGCTGGGTTTTCGGATGGCGGGGGACGGGGAGCAGGAATTGCGGTTGTATGCTGGGTTTTCGGGGCGGGGGGACAGGGAGCAGGAATTGCGGTTGTATGCTGGGTTTTCGGATGGCGGGGGGACGGGGAGCAGGAATTGCGGTTGTATGCTAGGTTTTCGGATGGCGGGGGGACGGGGAGCAGGAATTGCGGTTGTATGCTGTGTTTTCGGATGGCGGGGGACGGGGAGCAGGAATTGCGGTTGTATCCTGGGTTTTCGGATGGCGGGGGGACGGGGAGCAGGAATTGCGGTTGTATGCTGGGTTTTCGGATGGCGGGGGGACGGGGAGCAGGAATTGCGGTTGTATCCTGGGTGGGTTTTCGGATGGCGGGGGGGGGGGGGCGGGGAGCAGTATTTTCGGTTGTATGCTGGGTTTTCGGATGGCGGGGGACGGGGAGCAGGAATTGCGGTTGTATCCTGGGTGGGTTTTCGGATGGCGGGGGGACGGGGAGCAGTAATTGCGGTTGTATGCTGGGTTTTCGGATGGCGGGGGGGGGGACGGGGAGCAGGAATTGCGGTTGTATGCTGGGTTTTCAGGGCGGGGGGACGGGGAGCAGTATTTGCGGCTGTATGCTGGGTTTTCGGATGGGGGGGGGACGGGGAGCAGGAATTGCGGTTGTATCCTGGGTTTTCGGATGGCGGGGGGACGGGGAGCAGGAATTGCGGTTGTATGCTGGGTGGGTTTTCGGATGGCGGGGGGGACGGGGAGCAGGAATTGCGGTTGTATGCTGGGTTTTCGGATGGCGGGGGACGGGGAGCAGGAATTGCGGTTGTATGCTGGGTTTTCGGATGGCGGGGGGGCGGGGAGCAGGAATTGCGGTTGTATGCTGGGTTTTCGGATGGCGGGGGACGGGGAGCAGGAATTGCGGTTGTATGCTGGGTTTTTCGGATGGCGGGGGGACGGGGAGCAGGAATTGCGGTTGTATGCTGGGTTTTCGGATGGCGGGGGGACGGGGAGCAGGAATTGCGGTTGTATCCTGGGTGGGTTTTCGGATGGCGGGGGACGGGGAGCAGTAATTGCGGTTGTATGCTGGGTTTTCGGATGGCGGGGGGCGGGGAGCAGGAATTGCGGTTGTATGCTGGGTTTTCGGATGGCGGGGGGACGGGGAGCAGGAATTGCGGTTGTATGCTGGGTTTTCGGATGGCGGGGGGACGGGGAGCAGGAATTGCGGTTGTATGCTGGGTTTTAGGATGGCGGGGGGACGGGGAGCAGGAATTGCGGTTGTATGCTGGGTTTTCGGATGGCGGGGGGACGGGGAGCAGGAATTGCGGTTGTATGCTGGGTTTTTCGGATGGCGGGGGGACGGGGAGAAGGAATTGCGGTTGTATGCTGGGTTTTCGGATGGCGGGGGGACGGGGAGCAGGAATTGCGGTTGTATGCTGGGTGAGTTTTCGGATGGCGGGGGGACGGGGAGCAAGAATTGTGGTTGTATGCTGGGTGAGTTTTCTGGATGGCGGGGGGGGGGGGGCGGACGGGGAGCAGGAATTGCTGTTGTATGCTGGGTTGGTTTTGGGATGGCGGGGGGACGGGGAGCAGGAATTGCGGTTGTATGCTGGGTTTTCGGATGGCGGGGGGACGGGGAGCAGTAATTGCGGTTGTATGCTGGGTTTTCGGGTGGCGGGGGGGCGGGGAGCAGGAATTGCGGTTGTATGCTGGGTGGGTTTTCGGATGGCGGGGGGGGGGGGACGGGGAGCAGGAATTGCGGTTGTATGCTGGGTTTTCGGATGGCGGGGGGACGGGGAGCAGGAATTGCGGTTGTATTCTGGGTTTTCGGATGGCGGGGGACGGGGAGCAGGAATTGCGGTTGTATCCTGGATTTTCGGATGGCGGGGGGACAGGGAGCAGGAATTGCGGTTGTATCCTGGGTGGGTTTTCGGGGCGGGGGGACGGGGAGCAGGAATTGCGGTTGTATGCTGGGTTTTCGGATGGCGGGGGGACGGGGAGCAGGAATTTCGGTTGTATGCTGGGTTTTCGGATGGCGGGGGGACGGGGAGCAGGAATTGCGGTTGTATTCTGGGTTTTCGGATGGCGGGGGACGGGGAGCAGGAATTGCGGTTGTATGCTGGGTTCTCGGATGGCGGGGGGGCGGGGAGCAGGAATTGCGGTTGTATGCTGGGTTTTCGGATGGCGGGGGGGCGGGGAGCAGGAATTGCGGTTGTATGCTGGGTGGGTTTTCGGATGGCGGGGGACGGGGAGCAGGAATTGCGGTTGTATGCTGGGTTTCGGATGGCGGGGGGACGGGGAGCAGGAATTGCGGTTGTATTCTGGGTTTTCGGATGGCGGGGGACGGGGAGCAGGAATTGCGGTTGTATGCTGGGTTTTCGGATGGCGGGGGGACAGGGAGCAGGAATTGCGGTTGTATGCTGGGTTTCGGATGGCGGGGGGACGGGGAGCAGGAATTGCGGTTGTATCCTGGGTTTTCGGATGGCGGGGGGACGGGGAGCAGGAATTGCGGTTGTATCCTGGGTTCTCGGATGGCGGGGGGACGGGGCGCAGGAATTGCGGTTGTATGCTGGGTTTTCGGATGGCGGGGGGGACAGGGAGCAGGAATTGCGGTTGTATCCTGGATTTTCGGATGGCGGGGGAAGGGGAGCAGTATTTTCGGTTGTATGCTGGGTTTTCGGATGGCGGGGGGGACGGGGAGCAGGAATTGCGGTTGTATCCTGGGTTTTCGGATGGCGGGGAGACGGGGAGCAGGAATTTCGGTTGTATGCTGGGTTTTCGGATGGCGGGGGGACGGGGAGCAGGAATTGCGGTTGTATGCTGGGTTTTCGGATGGCGGGGGGACGGGGAGCAGGAATTGCGGTTGTATGCTGGGTGGGTTTTCGGATGGCGGGGGACGGGTAGCAGGAATTTCGGTTGTATGCTGGGTTTTCGGATGACGGGGGGACGGGGAGCAGGAATTGCGGTTGTATCCTGGGTTTTTGGGACTGGGGGACGGGGAGCAGTAATTGCGGTTGTATGCTGGGTTTTCTGATGGCGGGGGGACGGGGAGCAGGAATTGCGGTTGTATCCTGGGTGGGTTTTCGGATGGCGAGGGGACTGGGAGCAGTAATTGCGGTTGTATGCTGGGTTTTCGGATGGCGGGGGGCGGGGAGCAGGAATTGCGGTTGTATGCTGGGTTTTCGGATGGCGGGGAGCAGGAATTGCGGTTGTATGCTGGGTTTTCGGATGGCGGGGGACGGGGAGCAGGAATTGCGGTTGTATCCTGGGTTTTCGGGTGGCGGGGGGGACGGGGAGCAGGAATTGCGGTTGTATGCTGGGTTTTCGGATGGCGGGGGACGGGGAGCAGGAATTGCGGTTGTATCCTGGGTGGGTTTTCGGATGGCGGGGGGACGGGGAGCAGGAATTGCGGTTGTATGCTGGGTTTTCGGATGGCGGGGGGACGGGGAGCAGGAATTGCGGTTGTATGCTGGGTTTTCGGATGGCGGGGGGACGGGGAGCAGGAATTGCGGTTGTATCCTGGGTTTTCGGATGGCGGGGGGACGGGGAGCAGGAATTGCGGTTGTATGCTGGGTTTTCGGATAGCGGGGGGACGGGGAGCAGGAATTGCGGTTGTATGCTGGGTTTTCGGATGGCGGGGGGACGGGGAGCAGGAATTGTGGTTGTATGCTGGGTGAGTTTTCGGATGGGGGGGGGGGGGGGGCTGACGGGGAGCAGGAATTGCTGTTGTATGCTGGGTTGGTTTTGGGATGGCGGGGGGACGGGGAGCAGGAATTGCGGTTGTATGCTGGGTGGGTTTTCGGATGGCGGGGGGGGCGGGGAGCAGGAATTGCGGTTGTATGCTGGGTGGTTTTTCGGATGGCGGGGGACGGGGAGCAGGAATTGCTGTTGTATCCTGGGTGGGTTTTGGGATGGCGGGGGACGGGGAGCAGGAATTGCGGTTGTATCCTGGGAGGGTTTTCGGGTGGCGGGGGGACGGGGAGAAGGAATTTCGGTTGTATGCTGGGTTTTCGGATGGCGGGGAGCAGGAATTGCGGTTGTATGCTGGGTTTTTGGGACTGGGGGACGGGGAGCAGGAATTGCGGTTGTCTGCTGGGTTTTCGGATGGCGGGGGGACGGGGAGCAGGAATTGCGGTTGTATGCTGGGTGGGTTTTCGGATGGCGGGGGGACGGGGAGCAGGAATTGCGGTTGTATGCTGGGTTTTCGGATGGCGGGGGGACGGGGAGCAGGAATTGCGGTTGTATGCTGGGTTTTCGGATGGCGGGGGGGGCGGGGAGCAGGAATTGCTGTTGTATCCTAGGTTTTCGGATGGCGGGGGGACGGGGAGCAGGAATTTCGGTTGTATGCTGGGTTTTCGGATGGCGGGGGGATGGGGAGCAGGAATTGCGGTTGTATGCTGGGTTTTTCGGATGGCGGGGGGACGGGGAGCAGGAATTGCGGTTGTATCCTGGGTTTTCGGATGGCGGGGGGACGGGGAGCAGGAATTGCGGTTGTATGCTGGGTTTTCGGATGGTGGGGGGGGGGGACGGGGAGCAGGAATTGCGGTTGTATGCTGGGTTTTCGGATGGCGGGGGGACGGGGAGCAGGAATTGCGGTTGTATGCTGGGTTTTCGGATGGCGGGGGGACGGGGAGCAGGAATTGCGGTTGTATGCTGGGTTTTCGGATGGCGGGGGGACGGGGAGCAGGAATTGCGGTTGTATGCTGGGTTTTCGGATGGCGGGGGGGGGGGGCGGGGGGACGGGAAGCAGGAATTGCGGTTGTATGCTGGGTTTTCGGATGGCGGGGGGACGGGGGGACGGGAAGCAGGAATTGCGGTTGTATGCTGGGTTTTCGGATGGCGGGGGGGGGACGGGGAGCAGGAATTGCGGTTGTATGCTGGGTTTTCGGATGGCGGGGGGACGGGGAGCAGGAATTGCGGTTGTATGCTGGGTTTTCGGATGGCGACGGGGCGAGGAGCAGGAATTGCGGTTGTATCCTGGGTGGGTTTTCGGATGGCGGGGGGGACGGGGAGCAGGAATTGCGGTTGTATGCTGGGTTTTCGGATGGCGGGGGGGCGGGGAGAAGGAATTGCGGTTGTATCCTGGGTTTTCGGATGGCGGGGGGACGGGGAGCAGGAATTGCGGTTGTATGCTGGGTTTTCGGATGGCGGGGGGGGGGCGGGGAGCAGGAATTGCGGTTGTATGCTGGGTTTTCGGATGGCGGGGGGCGGGGAGCAGGAATTGCGGTTGTATCCTGGGTTTTCGGATGGCGGGGGGACGGGGAGCAGGAATTGCGGTTGTATCCTGGGTGGGTTTTCGGATGGCGGGGGGGGGACGGGGAGCAGGAATTGCGGTTGTATCCTGGGTTTTCGGATGGCGGGGGGATGGGGAGCAGGAATTGCGGTTGTATCCTGGGTGGGTTTTCGGATGGCGGGGGGGACGGGGAGCAGGAATTGCGGTTGTATGCTGGGTTTTCGGATGGCGGGGGACGGGGAGCAGGAATTGTGGTTGTATCCTGGGTTTTCGGATGGCGGGGGGGCGGGGAGCAGGAATTGCGGTTGTATCCTAGGGTTTCGGATGGCGGGGGGACGGGGAGCAGGAATTGCGGTTGTATGCTGGGTTTTCGGATGGCGGGGGGGACGGGGAGCAGGAATTGCGGTTGTATCCTGGGTTTTCGGATGGCGGGGGGACGGGGAGCAGGAATTGCGGTTCTATGCTGGGTTTTCGGATGGCGGGGGGACGGGGAGCAGGAATTGCGGTTGTATGCTGGGTTTTCGGATGGCGGGGGGACGGGGAGCAGGAATTGCGGTTGTATCCTGGGTGGGTTTTCGGGTGGCGGGGGGACGGGGAGCAGGAATTGCGGTTCTATGCTGGGTTTTCGGATGGCGGGGGGACGGGGAGCAGGAATTGCGGTTGTATGCTGGGTTTTCGGATGGCGGGGGGACGGGGAGCAGGAATTGCGGTTGTATGCTGGGTTTTCGGATGGCGGGGGGGACGGGGAGCAGGAATTGCGGTTGTATGCTGGGTTTTCGGATGGCGGGGGGGCGAGGAGCAGGAATTGCGGTTGTATCCTGGGTGGGTTTTCGGATGGCGGGGGGGACGGGGAGCAGGAATTGCGGTTGTATGCTGGGTTTTCGGATGGCGGGGGGACGGGGAGCAGGAATTGCGGTTGTATCCTGGGTTTTCGGATGGAGGGGGGACGGGGAGCAGGAATTGCGGTTGTATGCTGAGTTTTCGGATGGCGGGGGGACGGGGAGCAGGAATTGCGGTTGTATGCTGGGTTTTCGGATGGGGGGGGGGGGCGGGGAGCAGTATTTTCGGTTGTATGCTGGGTTTTCGGATGGCGGGGGGGACGGGGAGCAGGAATTGCGGTTGTATGCTGGGTGGGTTTTCGGATGGCGGGGGGACGGGGAGCAGGAATTGCGGTTGTATGCTGGGTTTTCGGATGGCGGGGGGACGGGGAGCAGTATTTTCGGTTGTATGCTGGGTTTTTGGATGGCGGGGGGACGGGGAGCAGGAATTGCGGTTGTATCCTGGGTGGGTTTTCGGATGGCGGGGGGGCGGGGAGCAGGAATTGCGGTTGTATGCTGGGTTTTCGGATGGCGGGGGGACGGGGAACAGGAATTGCGGTTGTATGCTGGGTTTTCGGATGGCGGGGGGACGGGGAGCAGGAATTGCGGTTGTATCCTGGGTTTTCGGATGGCGGGGGGACGGGGAGCAGGAATTGCGGTTGTATGCTGAGTTTTCGGATGGCGGGGGGGCGGGGAGCAGGAATTGCGGTTGTATGCTGGGTTTTCGGGGGCGGGGGCGGGGAGCAGGAATTGCGGTTGTATGCTGGGTTTTCGGGGGGCGGGGGGCGGGGAGCAGTAATTGCGGTTGTATGCTGGGTTTTCGAATGGCGGGGGGACGGGGAGCAGGAATTGCGGTTGTATCCTGGGTTTTCGAATGGCTGGGGGACGGGGAGCAGGAATTGCGGTTTATCCTGGGTTTTCGGATGGCGGGGGGACGGGGAGCAGTATTTGCGGTTGTATGCTGGGTTTTCGGGGCGGGGGGCGGGGAGCAGTAATTTCGGTTGTATGCTGGGTTTTCGAATGGCTGGGGGACGGGGAGCAGGAATTGCGGTTGTATGCTGGGTTTTCGGATGGCGGGGGACGGGGAGCAGGAATTGCGGTTGTATCCTGGGTTTTCAGATGGCGGGGGGCGGGGAGCAGGAATTGCGGTTGTATGCTGGGTGGGTTTTCGGATGGCGGGGGGGACGGGGAGCAGGAATTGCGGTTGTATGCTGGGTTTTCGGATGGTGGGGGGACGGGGAGCAGGAACTGCGGTTGTATCCTGGGTTTTCGGATGGCGGGGGGACGGGGAGCAGGAATTGCGGTTGTATGCTGGGTTTTCGGATGGCGGGGGGACGGGGAGCAGTAATTGCGGTTGTATGCTGGGTTTTCGGATGGCGGGGGGACGGGGAGCAGGAATTGCGGTTGTATCCTGGGTTTTCGGATGGCGGGGGGACGGGGAGCAGGAATTGCGGTTGTATGCTGGGTTTTCGGATGGCGGGGGGGGCGGGGAGCAGGAAATGCGGTTGTATCCTGGGTTTTCGGATGGCGGGGGGACGGGGAGCAGGAATTGCGGTTGTATGCTGGGTGGGTTTTCGGATGGCGGGGGGGACGGGGAGCAGGAATTGCGGTTGTATGCTGGGTTTTCGGATGGCGGGGGGGACAGGGAGCAGGAATTGCGGTTGTATGCTGGGTGGGTTTTCGGATGGCGGGGGGACAGGGAGCAGGAATTGCGGTTGTATGCTGGGTTTTCGGATGGCGGGGGGACGGGGAGCAGTATTTTCGGTTGTATGCTGGGTTTTTGGATGGCGGGGGGATGGGGAGCAGGAATTGCGGTTGTATCCTGGGTGGGTTTTCGGATGGCGGGGGGGCGGGGAGCAGGAATTGCGGTTGTTTGCTGGGTTTTCGGATGGCGGGGGACGGGGAGCAGTAATTGCGGTTGTATGCTGGGTTTTCGGAGGGCGGGGAGCAGGAATTGCGGTTGTATGCTGGGTTTTCGGATGGCGGGGGGATGGGGAGCAGGAATTGCGGTTGTATCCTGGGTGGGTTTTCGGATGGCGGGGGGGGGGCGGGGAGCAGGAATTGCGGTTGTTTGCTGGGTTTTCGGATGGCGGGGGACGGGGAGCAGTAATTGCGGTTGTATGCTGGGTTTTCGGATGGCGGGGAGCAGGAATTGCGGTTGTATGCTGGGTTTTCGGATGGCGGGGGGACGGGGAGCAGGAATTGCGGTTGTATGCTGGGTTTTCGGATGGCGGGGGGACGGGGAGCAGGAATTGCGGTTGTATGCTGGGTTTTCGGATGGCGGGGGGGACGGGGAGCAGGAATTGCGGTTGTATGCTGGGTTTTCGGATGGCGGGGGGACGGGGAGCAGGAATTGCAGTTGTATGCTGGGTTTTCGGATGGCGGGGGGGACGGGGAGCAGGAATTGCGGTTGTATGCTGGGTTTTCGGATGGCGGGGAGCAGGAATTGCGGTTGTATGCTGGGTTTTCGGATGGCGGGGGGACAGGGAGCAGGAATTGCGGTTGTATGCTGGGTTTTCGGGGCGGGGGGGGGGACGGGGAGCAGGAATTGCGGTTGTATGCTGGGTTTTCGGATGGCGGGGGGGACGGGGAGCAGGAATTGCGGTTGTATGCTGTGTTTTCGGATGGCGGGGGCGGGGAGCAGGAATTGCGGTTGTATCCTGGGTTTTCGGATGGCGGGGGACGGGGAGCAGGAATTGCGGTTGTATGCTGGGTTTTCGGATGGCGGGGGGACGGGGAGCAGGAATTGCGGTTGTATCCTGGGTGGGTTTTCGGATGGCGGGGGGGGGGGGCGGGGAGCAGTATTTTCGGTTGTATGCTGGGTTTTCGGATGGCGGGGGGACGGGGAGCAGGAATTGCGGTTGTATCCTGGGTGGGTTTTCGGATGGCGGGGGGGACGGGGAGCAGTAATTGCGGTTGTATGCTGGGTTTTCGGATGGCGGGGGACGGGGAGCAGGAATTGCGGTTGTATGCTGGGTTTTCAGGGCGGGGGGACGGGGAGCAGTATTTTCGGCTGTATGCTGGGTTTTTGGATGGCGGGGGGGGGGGGGGCGGGGAGCAGGAATTGCGGTTGTATCCTGGGTTTTCGGATGGCGGGGGGACAGGGAGCAGGAATTGCGGTTGTATGCTGGGTGTGTTTTCGGATGGCGGGGGGACGGGGAGCAGGAATTGCGGTTGTATGCTGGGTTTTCGGATGGCGGGGGACGGGGAGCAGGAATTGCGGTTGTATGCTGGGTTTTCGGATGGCGGGGGGGGCGGGGAGCAGGAATTGCGGTTGTATGCTGGGTTTTCGGATGGCGGGGGGACGGGGAGCAGGAATTGCGGTTGTATGCTGGGTTTTTCGGATGGCGGGGGGACGGGGAGCAGGAATTGCGGTTGTATGCTGGGTTTTCGGATGGCGGGGGGACGGGGAGCAGGAATTGCGGTTGTATGCTGGGTTTTCGGATGGCGGGGGGACGGGGAGCAGGAATTGCGGTTGTATCCTGGGTGGGTTTTCGGATGGCGGGGGACGGGGAGCAGTAATTGCGGTTGTATCCTGGGTGGGTTTTCGGATGGCGGGGGGACGGGGAGCAGGAATTGCGGTTGTATCCTGGGTGGGTTTTCGGATGGCGGGGGGACGGGGAGCAGGAATTGCGGTTGTATGCTGGGTTTTCAGATGGCGGAGGGGCGGGGAGCAGGAATTGCGGTTGTATGCTGGGTTTTCGGATGGCGGGGGGACGGGGAGCAGGAATTGCGGTTGTATGCTGGGTTTTCGGATGGCGGGGGGACGGGGAGCAGGAATTGCGGTTGTATGCTGGGTTTTCGGATGGCGGGGGGACGGGGAGCAGGAATTGCGGTTGTATGCTGGGTTTTCGGATGGCGGGGGGACGGGGAGCAGGAATTGCGGTTGTATCCTGGGTTTTCGGATGGCGGGGGGACGGGGAGCAGGAATTGCGGTTGTATGCTGAGTTTTCGGATGGCGGGGGGGCGGGGAGCAGGAATTGCGGTTGTATGCTGGGTTTTCGGATGGCGGGGGGACGGGGAGCAGGAATTGCGGTTGTATGCTGGGTTTTCGGATGGCGGGGGGGCGGGGAGCAGTATTTTCGGTTGTATGCTGGGTTTTCGGATGGCGGGGGGACGGGGAGCAGGAATTGCGGTTGTATGCTGGGTTTTCGGATGGCGGGGGGGGGCGGGGAGCAGGAATTGCGGTTGTATGCTGGGTTTTCGGATGGCGGGGGGGACGGGGAGCAGGAATTGCGGTTGTATGCTGGGTTTTCGGATGGCGGGGGGGACGGGGAGCAGGAATTGCAGTTGTATTCTGGGTTTTCGGATGGCGGGGGGGGGGGTTGGGGAGCAGGAATTGCGGTTGTATGGTGGGTTTTCGGATGGCGGGGGGACGGGGAGCAGGAATTGCGGTTGTATGCTGGGTTTTCGGATGGCGGGGGGACGGGGAGCAGGAATTGCGGTTGTATTCTGGGTTTCGGATGGCGGGGGGACGGGGAGCAGGAATTGTGGTTGTATCCTGGGTTTTCGGATGGCGGGGGGGGGGAGCAGGAATTGCGGTTGTATCCTGGGTTTTCGGATGGCGGGGGGACGGGGAGCAGGAATTGCGGTTGTATGCTGGGTTTTCGGATGGCGGGGGGGGGGGGGGGGGGAGCAGGAATTGCGGTTGTATGCTGGGTTTTCGGGGCGGGGGGACAGGGAGCAGGAATCCAGGTCATATATAAGGAGTCAGCTAAATGAATGCACATTATCGGCCAATAAACAGCTCATCCATTAGCGGGCGGCTGGTGAATAATATAGCGCTCTCATATTGCCATCATTTATAGCGCTGACTGGAGAATAGACAAGATTATTACAGTGAGGGATCCTGGAAGGCACATGATGCATGAGGAGGCCGCATTGATCTTCACACAACAGGAAGGTGTCTAGACGGGAGATGTACGGCTCGGGCTTTCAGAGGGGGACATATTTCATGTGCGCCGGGCCTAATGGAGTAACAGAGCCGGTGATTGATGAGATGTCCCCACACACTGGCACTGCGGCTATTAGATAGAAAGGGGCCAACCACGACCTTTTATCGCTTCGCATGTCCTTCACTCACATCCGATGACCTCACTTTAAGCAAAAAAATAAATAAGTAACGGCAAAGACGGAAGTGAAATCACTTTACCAGCAATAGGAATACGAGACGTGTCCGAAAATATTGCAAAAGATACAATTCGGTCAAAACGTACCTGGGTGCGTCACACGCGGGGCTTTGGCTATTTATTGCTCTTGGACCTCCCTCTTAAAATGACTCCACTGGGGGTACAGGAAGCGCCCAGTGCTGTGGACACAGTGTAGGGACAGGGTGTTGGGGACAGGGTGCCGGGGACAGGGTGCCGGGGACAGGGTGTTGGGGTCAGGGTGCCAGGGACAGGGTGTTGGGGTCAGGGTGCCGGGGACAGGGTGTTGGGGACAGGGTGTTGGGGACAGGGTGTTGGGGACAGGGTGTTGGGGACAGGGTGTTGGGGACAGGGTGCAGGGGACAGGGTGTTGGGGACAGGGTGCCGGGGACACGGTGCAGGGGACAGGGTGTTGGGGACAGGGTGCTGGGGACAGGGTGTTGGGGACAGGGTGTTGGGGACAGGGTGTTGGGGACAGGGTGTTGGGGACAGGGTGCTGGGGACAGAGTGCTGGGGACAGGGTGTTGGGGACAGGGTGCTGTGGACAGGGTGCAGGGGACAGGGTGTCGGGGACAGGGTGTTGGGGACAGGGTGCTGGGGACAGGGTGCTGTTGACACGGAGCAGGGGACTGGGTGCTGGGGACAGGGTGCCGGGGACAGGGTGCTGGGCACAGGGTGTTGGGGACAGGGTGTTTGGGGACAGGGTGTTTGGGGACAGGGTGCTGGGGACAGGGTGCTGTGGACACGGTGCAGGGGACAGGGTGCTGGGGACAGGGTGCTGTTGACACGGAGCAGGGGACAGGGTGCTGGGCACAGGGTGCTGAGGACAGGGTGTTGGGGACAGGGTGTTTGGGGACAGGGTGCTGGGGACAGGGTGCAGGGGACAGGGTGCTGGGGACAGGGTGCTGTGGACAGGGTGCCGGGGACAGGGTGCTGGTCACAGGATGTTGGGGACAGGGTGCTAGGGACAGGGTGCTGAAGGCAGGGTGTTGGGGACAGGGTGTTGGGGACAGGGTGCTGGGGACAGGGTGCTGTGGACACGGTGCAGGGGACAGGGTGCTGGGGACAGGGTGCTGTTGACAGGGTGCTGGGGACAGGGTGCTGGGGACAGGGTGCTGTGGACAGGGTGCCGGGGACAGGGTGCTGTGGACAGGGTGCTGGGGACAGGGTGCCGGGGACAGGGTGCTGGTCACAGGGTATTGGGGACAGGGTGTTGGGGACAGGGTGCTGGGGACAGGGTGCTGTTGACACGGTGCAGGGGACAGGGTGGCGGGGACAGGGTGCTGGGCACAGGGTGCTGAGGACAGGGTGTTGGGGACAGGGTGTTTGGGGACAGGGTGCTGGGGACAGGGTGCTGTGGACACGGTGCAGGGGACAGGGTGCTGGGGACAGGGTGCTGGGGACACGGTGCAGGGGACAGGGTGCTGTGGACAGGGTGTTGGGGACAGGGTGGGGACAGGGTGCTGGCGACAGGGTGTTGGGGACAGGGTGTTTGGGGACAGGGTGCTGGGGACAGGGTGCTGGGGACACGGAGCAGGGGACAGGGTGCTGGGGACAGGGTGCTGGAGACAGGGTGTGGGGACAGGGTGTTGGGGACACAGGATATTGAGGACAGGGTTCTAGGGACAGGGTGCTGGGGACAGGGTGTTGGGGACAGGGTGTGGAGGACAGGGTGTTTGGGGACAGGGTGCTGGGGACAGGGTGCTGGGCACAGGGTGTAGGGGACAGGGTGCTGGGGACAGGGTGCAGGGGACAGGGTGCAGGGGACAGGGGTAGGGGCCAGGGTGTTGGGGACAGGGTGCTGGAGACAGGGTGTTGGAGACAGGGTGTTGGGGACAGGGTGCTGGGGACAGGGTGTTGGGGACAGGGTGTTGGGGACCGGGTGCTGGGGACAGGGTGTTGGGGACAGGGTGCTGGGGACACAGGGTGCTGAGGACAGGGTGTTGGGACAGGGTGTTTGGGGACAGGGTGCTGGGGACAGGGTGCTGGGGACACGGGTGGGGACAGGGGTTGACGGGTGCTGTTGGGGACACGGAGACAGCAGGGGACAGGGTACTGGGACAGGGTGCCGGGGACAGGGTGCTGGGACAGGGTGTTGGGGACAGGGTGCTGGGGACAGGGTGCTGGGGACAGGGTGTCGGGACAGGGTGCTGTGGAGACAGGGTGCAGGGGACAGGGTTTGGGGACAGGGTGCTGGGGACAGGGTGTGGGGACAGGGTGCTGGGACAGGGTGCTGGGACATGTGCTTGGACAGGGTGTTGGGGACAGGGTGCTGGGACAGGGCATTGGGGACAGGGTGCCAGGGACAGGGTGTTGGGGACAGGGTGTCAGGGGTGGACAGGGTGTTGGGGACAGGGTGCCGGGGACAGGGTGTCGGGACAGGGTGCTGTGGATACAGTGCAGGGGACAGGGTGTCGGGGACAGGGAGCTGGGAACAGGGTGTTGGGGACAGGGTGCTGGGGACACGGTGCAGGGGACAGGGTGCCGGGGACAGGGTGTTGGGGACAGGGTGTTGGGGACAGGGTGTTGGGGACAGGGTACTGTGGACACAGTGCAGGGGACAGGGTGCCGGGGACAGGGTGCCGGGGACAGGGTGCTGTGGACAGGGTGCCGGGTGCTGTGGACAGGGTGCCGGGGACAGGGTGCTGTGGACAGGGTGCCGGGTGCTGTGGACAGGGTGCCGGGGACAGGGTGCTGTGGACACAGTGCAGGGGACAGGGTGTCGGGGACAGGGTGCTGGGCACAGGGTGTCGGGGACAGGGTGCTGGGGACAGGGTGTTGGGGACAGGGTGCTGTGGACAGGGAGGAGAGAGTGCAACGAGAGAGGAGAGTGGGAGAAAAAAGAGAGGAGAGCGGGAACACAGAGAGAGGAGAGCGGGAGCAGAGAGAGAGGAGAGCGGGAGCAACGAGAGAGGAGAGCGGGAGCAACGAGAGAGGAGAGCGGGAGCAACGAGAGAGGAGAGCGGGAGCAACGAGAACGGGAGCAGAGAGAGAGGAGAGCGGGAGCAACGAGAGAGGAGAGCGGGAGCAACGAGAACGGGAGCAGAGAGAGAGGAGAGCGGGAGCAGAGAGAGAGGAGAGCGGGAGCAGAGAGAGAGGAGAGCGGGAGCAACGAGAGAGGAGAGCGGGAGCAACGAGAGAGGAGAGCGGGAGCAATGAGAGCGGGAGCAGAGAGAGAGGAGAGCGGGAGCAACGAGAGAGGAGAGCGGGAGCAACGAGAACGGGAGCAGAGAGAGAGGAGAGCGGGAGCAACGAGAGAGGAGAGCGGGAGCAAAGAGAGAGGAGGGCGGGGGGAGCAGAGAGAGAGGAGAGAGCGGGAGCAACGAGAGAGGAGAGCGGGAGCAACGAGAGAGGAGAGCGGGAGCAAAGAGAGAGGAGGGCGGGAGCAGAGAGAGAGGAGAGAGCGGGAGCAACGAGAGAGGAGAGCATGAGCAGGAGCAGAGAGAGAGGAGAGCGGGAGCAGAGAGAGAGGAGAGAGGGAGCAACGAGAGAGGAGAGCGGGAGCAACGAGAGAGGAGAGCGGGAGCAATGAGAGAGGAGAGCGGGAGCAACGAGAGCGGGAGCAGAGAGAGAGGAGAGCGGGAGCAAAAAGAGAGGAGAGCGGGAGCAACGAGAACGGGAGCAGAGAGAGAGGAGAGCGGGAGCAGAGAGAGAGGAGAGCGGGAGCAACGAGAGAGGAGAGCGGGAGCAACAAGAGAGGAGAGCGGGAGCAAAGAGAGAGGAGAGCGGGGGCAGAGAGAGGAGAGCGGGAGCAACGAGAGAGGAGAGCGGGAGCAACAAGAGAGGAGAGCGGGAGCAACAAGAGAGGAGAGCGGGAGCAAAGAGAGAGGAGAGCGGGGGCAGAGAGAGGAGAGCGGGAGCAGGTCAGCACCTCCGGGAGATCTCCAGGGGCCTCGGCCTCCTGCCTGTGATGGTTTATTGCTTCATCCCACCGAGTGACTGTTGGATAATTCGCAGTGATCCAGTTGGGTTCTGCAAGCAGTGGCGTCTCCAGCTTTCATATTTAGGGGGGGCACATAGTGGGGCACAGCATAATGTTGGGGGGGGGGGGGTCAGGGCCCCCTCTGGCCCCCCCTAGGGTACGCCATTGTCTGCAAGCAAGTGAGTGCTGGAGGATGAAGAGGAGCTGTATATAGAGACTGTATATAGGAAGATGTCCCATAACCCCCTATCCAAGTTATTACCCTCAATAAACAAGAAAAGGAAGTCATGGACTGTTCTCTGCCTCAAGTGTGGCCCCTGAAGATTCGGTGTGCCTGGCTGTGCCGGGTGGGGATCCTATACTATTTGCGGCTCCTAAGGGGGTGCTCTACAAGTAGTCTGGGGGTCGGGGGCAGCCCTGTTCTTGTCCAGCAGGAGAAGTTTCCAGCTCTGCTGCCCTTCCAGGCAGCCCAGCTGGAAATCTGCCCCCCAGTTCCCAACTTCTGGGGGGGGGATGGGGTACCTGTATTCTGAGAATCACTGGAGCTACACGAGGGGTAGCCTGAGGATCCAGCCTGAAAGTTTCACTAAAGGAAGTTCCTTCGGATGTATCCAGGGACACTGTGAGTACAGAACTATGGGTTGGATCCTGGTGGCTGCTGCTGCCCCCTTGTGTTTGAAGGGTAAAGTTTGCCCGGCCGGGGACATGGCATATGGGGCCCCGGCGCTGTCTATAGATGGGGCTACCACTGAAGGGACCGTTCCAAAGAGCAGCCATAGAGTGAAGCGTAGAGACCTTTTCTTATTGCTCGGGGTTTTCTGGTTCCTTGCACCCTATCCCGGTTGTTCAGTAAAAAATCACCCCCTAGACTTTTTATTGAGCCTGAAGTGGGCCTGTTGCTGGATGTAGGACTGCTGCTGCTGGGGGCCCAGGAGGGGGACAGACAGGGGACACATTTCTAGGACCCGCCTACAAGTAGGCCCCAAAGAATTGAAGGTTTGACTGTTCTGTTATACCAGTGATGGTCAGCCTTCTGGGGTCCAACCGGCTACTAGCAAGGGGGACCTAATAAAGGGGGTCCATCCCGGTACTAGCAAGGGGGACCTAATAAAGGGGGTCCAACCCGCTACTAGGAAGCTGGTCCTAATAAAGGGGGTCCAACCCGCTACTAGGAAGCTGGTCCTAATAAAGGGGGTCCAACCCGCTACTAGCAAGCTGGTCCTAATAAAGGGGGGTCCAACCCGCTACTAGCAAGGTGGGCCTAATAAAGGGGGTCCAACCCGCTACTAGCAAGGTGGACCTAATAAAGGGGGTCCAACCCGCTACTAGCAAGGTGGTCCTAATAAAGGGGGTCCAACCCGCTACTAGCAAGCTGGGCCTAATAAAGGGGGTCCAACCCGCTACTAGCAAGTAGGACCTAATAAAGGGGGTCCAACCCGCTACTAGCAAGTAGGACCTAATAAAGGGGGTCCAACCCGCTACTAGCAAGGTGGACCTAATAAAAAGAGGTCCAACCCGATACTAGCAAGGGGACCTAATAAAGGGGGTCCATCCCGCTACTAGCAAGGTGGGCCTAATAAAGGGGGTCCAACCCGCTACTAGCAAGGGGGACCTAATAAAGGGGGTCCAACCTGCTACTAGCAAGGGGGACCTAATAAAGGGGGTCCAACCCGCTACTAGCAAGGGGGACCTAATAAAGGGGGTTCAACCCTCTACTAGCAAGGTGGGCCTAATAAAGGGGGTCCAACCCGCTCCTAGCAAGGGGGACCTAATAAAGGGGGTTCAACCCGCTACTAGCAAGGTGGACCTAATAAAGGGGGTCCAACCTGCTACTAGCAAGGGGGACCTAATAAAGGGGGTCCAACCTGCTACTAGCAAGGTGGACCTAATAAAGGGGGTCCAACCCGCTACTAGCAAGGAGGACCTAATAAAGGGGGTCCAACCCTCTACTATCAAGGTGGTCCTAATAAAGGGGGTCCAACCCTCTACTAGCAAGGTGGTCCTAATAAAGGGGGTCCAACCCGCTACTAGCAAGGGGGACCTAATAAAGGGGGTCCAACCCGCTACTAGCAAGGTGGTCCTAATAAAGGGGGTCCAACCCGCTACTAGCAAGCTGGGCCTAATAAAGGGGGTCCAACCCGCTACTAGCAAGGTGGGCCTAATAAAGGGGGTCCAACCCGCTACTAGCAAGGTGGTCCTAATAAAGGGGGTCCAACCCTCTACTAGCAAGTAGGACCTAATAAAGGGGGTCCAACCCGCTACTAGCAAGGAGGACCTAATAAAGGGGGTCCAACCCGCTACTAGCAAGTAGGACCTAATAAAGGGGGTCCAACCCGCTACTAGCAAGGTGGACCTAATAAAAAGAGGTCCAACCCGATACTAGCAAGGGGGACCTAATAAAGGGGGTCCAACCTGCTACTAGCAAGGGGGACCTAATAAAGGGGGTCCATCCCGCTACTAGCAAGGTGGGCCTAATAAAGGGGGTCCAACCCGCTACTAGCAAGGGGGACCTAATAAAGGGGGTCCAACCTGCTACTAGCAAGGGGGACCTAATAAAGGGGGTCCAACCCGCTACTAGCAAGGGGGACCTAATAAAGGGGGTTCAACCCTCTACTAGCAAGGTGGGCCTAATAAAGGGGGTCCAACCCGCTCCTAGCAAGGGGGACCTAATAAAGGGGGTTCAACCCGCTACTAGCAAGGTGGACCTAATAAAGGGGGTCCAACCTGCTACTAGCAAGGGGGACCTAATAAAGGGGGTCCAACCTGCTACTAGCAAGGAGGACCTAATAAAGGGGGTCCAACCCGCTACTAGCAAGGAGGACCTAATAAAGGGGGTCCAACCCTCTACTAGCAAGGGGGACCTAATAAAGGGGGTCCATCCCGGTACTAGCAAGGAGGGCCTAATAAAGGGGGTCCAACCCGCTACTAGCAAGGGGGACCTAATAAAGGGGGTCCAACCCGCTACTGGCAAGGAGGACCTAATAAAGGGGGTCCAATCCGCTACTGGCAAGGTGGACCTAATAAAGGGGGTCCAACCCTCTACTAGCAAGGGGGACCTAATAAAGGGGGTCCAACCCGCTACTAGCAAGGGGGACCTAATAAAGGGGGTCCAACCCTCTACTAGCAAGGGGGACCTAATAAAGGGGGTCCAACCCGCTACTAGCAAGGAGGACCTAATAAAGGGGGTCCAACCCGCTACTAGCAAGGAGGACCTAATAAAGGGGGTCCAACCCGCTACTAGCAAGGTGGACCTAATAAAAAGAGGTCCAACCCGATACTAGCAAGGGGGACCTAATAAAGGGGGTCCAACCTGCTACTAGCAAGGGGGACCTAATAAAGGGGGTCCATCCCGCTACTAGCAAGGTGGGCCTAATAAAGGGGGTCCAACCCGCTACTAGCAAGGGGGACCTAATAAAGGGGGTCCAACCCGCTACTAGCAAGGGGACCTAATAAAGGGTGTTCAACCCTCTACTAGCAAGGTGGACCTAATAAAGGGGGTCCAACCCGCTACTAGCAAGGTGGACCTAATAAAGGGGGTCCAACCCGCTACTAGCAAGGAGGACCTAATAAAGGGGGTCCAACCCGCTACTAGCAAGGAGGACCTAATAAAGGGGGTCCATCCCGCTACTAGCAAGGTGGGCCTAATAAAGGGGGTCCAACCCGCTACTACTAGCAAGGGGGACCTAATAATGGGGTCCAACCCGCTACTAGCATGGGGGACCTAATAAAGTGGGTCCAACCCGCTACTAGCAAGGGGGTCCATCCCTCTACTAGCAAGGTGGGCCTAATAAAGGGGGTCCAACCCGCTACTAGCAAGGGGGACCTAATAAAGGGGGGGTCAACCCATAGCAAACAAGGGGGTACCTAATAAAGGGGTCCAACTGGCTACTAGCAAGGGGGACCTAATAAAGGGGGTCCATCCCGCAACTAGCAAGGTGGACCTAATAACAGGGGGTTCAACCCTCTACCAAGGGTGGACCCCTAATAAAGGGGGTCCAACCCTCTAGGTGGACCAAGCAAGGGGACCTAATAAAGGGGGTCCAACCCGGGGTCCTAATAAAACCCGCTACCTAATAAAGGGGGTCCAAGCTACTAGCAAGGGGGACCTAATAAAGGGGGTCCAACGCTACTAGCAGGACCCAACTACTAATAAAGGGGGGTCCAACCCGCTACTAGCAAGAAGGACCTACCCGCTACTAAAGGAGGGTCCAAGGGGGACCTAAAGGGGTCCAACACGCTACTAGCTACCTAGCAACCCGCTACTAGGTGGACCTAACTAAAGGGGGGGGTCCAACCTGCTACCGCTATGGCTAGCAAGTAGGACCTAATAAAGGGGGGTCCAACCCGCTACCGACCTAATAAAAAGAGGTCCAACCCTAGCAAGGTACTAGCAAGGGGGACCTCCAACCCTGGCTACTAAAAGAGGGGGTCCAACCCGCTACCGATACCTAATAAAGGGGGTCCAACCCGCTACTAGCAAGGGGACCTCAAAAAGGGGGTCCAACCTGCTACTAGCAAGGGGGACCTAATAAAGGGGGTCAAACCCGCTACTAGCGGGGGCTAAAGGGGGTACCATGGGGGGACTAATAAAGGGGGTCCAACCCTCTACAAGGTGGACCTAATAAAGGGGTTCCAACCATCTACTAGCAAGGTGGACCTAATAAAGGGGGTTCAACCCGCTACTATCAAGGTGGTCCTAATAAAGGGGGTCCAACCTGGGGGACCTAATAAAGGGGGTCCAACCCGCTACTAGCAAGGAGGACCTAATAAAGGGGGTCCAACCCCGCTACTAGCAAGGAGGACCTAATAAAGGGGGTCCACTCCGCTACTAGCAAGGGGGGACCTAATAAAGGGGGACCAACCCGATACTAGCAAGGGGGACCTAATAAAGGGGTCCAACCTGCTACTAGCAAAGGGGGACCTAATAATAAAGGGGGTCCAACCCCGATACTAGCAAGGTGGACCTAATAAAGGGGGTCCAACCCGCTACTATCAAGCAAGGTGGACCTAATAAAGGGGTGTCCAACCCGCTACTAGCAAGTTGGACCTAATAAAGGGGGTCCAGCCGATACTAAAAAGGGGGACCTAATAAAGGGGGACCAACCCGCTACTAGCAAGGGGGACCTATAAAGGGGGTCCAACCGCTACTAGCAAGTGGGCCTAATAAAGGGGGTCCAACCCTACTAGCAAGGGGGACCTAAAACGGGGGTCCAACCCGCTACTAGCAAGGTGGACCTAATAAACAAACCACCCCGATACTAGCAAGGTGGACCTAATAAAGGGGGTCCAACCCTACTAGCAAGGGGGACCTTATAAAGGGGGTCCAAACTGCTACTAGCAAGGTGGACCTAATAAAGGGGGTACAAACCCGCTACTAGCAAGGTGGACCTAATAAAGGGGGTCCAACCCTCTACTAGCAAGGTGGACCTAATAAAGGGGGTCCAACCCGCTACTAGCAAGGTGGAACCTAATAAAGGGGGTCCAACCCGCTACTAGCAAGGTGGACCTAATAAAGGGGGTCCAACCCTCTACTAGCAAGGAGGACCTAATAAAGGGGGTCCAACCCGCTACTAGCAAGGGGGACCTAATAAAGGGGGTCCAACCCTCTACTAGCAAGGAGGACCTAATAAAGGGGGTCCAACCCGCTACTAGCAAGTAGGACCTAATAAAGGGGGTCCAACCCGCTACTAGCAAGGGGGACCTAATAAAGGGGGTCCAACCCGCTACTAGCAAGGTGGACCTAATAAAAGAGGTCCAACCCGATACTAGCAAGGGGGACCTAATAAAGGGGGTCCAACCTGCTACTAGCAAGGGGGACCTAATAAAGGGGGTCCAACCCGCTACTAGCAAGGTGGACCTAATAAAGGGGTCCAACCCGCTACTAGCAAGGGGGACCTAATAAAGGGGGGTCCAACCTGCTACTAGCAAGGGAGACCTAATTAAGGGGGTCCAACCCTCTACTAGCAAGGGGGTCCTAATAAAGGGGGTCCAACCCGCTACTAGGAAGGGAGGACCTAATAAAGGGGGTCCATCCCGCTACTAGCAAGGTGGACCTAATATAGGGGGTCCAACCCGCTACCGCTACTAGCCAGGGGGACCAAATAAAGGGGGTCCAACCCGCTACTAGCATGGGGACCTAATAAAAAGGGCTACTAGCATGGGGGACCTAATAAAGGGGGTTCAACCCTCTACTAGCAAGGGGGACCTAATAAAGGGGGTCCAACCCGCTACTAGCAAGTGGACCTAATAAAGGGGGTCCAACCCCTACTAGCAAGGGGGACCTAATAAAGGGGTCCAACCTGCTACTAGCAAGTAGGACCTAATAAGGGGGTCCAACCCGCTACTAGCAAGTAGGACCTAATAAAGGGGGTCCAACCCGCTACTAGCAAGGTGGACCTAATAAAAAGAGGTCCAACCCGATACTAGCAAGGGGGACCTAATAAAGGGGGTCCAACCTGCTACTAGCAAGGGGGACCTAATAAAGGGGGTCCATCCCGCTACTAGCAAGGTGGGACCTAATAAAGGGGGTCCAACCCGCTACTAGCAAGGGGGACCTAATAAAGGGGGTCCAACCTGCTACTAGCAAGGGGGACCTAATAAAGGGGGTCCAACCCGCTACTACAAAGGGGACCTAATAAAGGGGGTTCAACCCACTACTAGCAAGGTGGACCTAATAAAGGGGGTCCAACCTGCTACTAGCAAGGGGGACCTAATAAAGGGGGTCCAACTGCTACTAGCAAGGTGGACCTAATAAAGGGGGTCCAACACGCTACTAGCAAGGAGGACCTAATAAAGGGGGTCCAACCCGCTACTAGCAAGGAGGACCTAATAAAGGGGGTCCAACCCTCTACTAGCAAGGGGGACCTAATAAAGGGGGTCCATCCCGGTACTAGCAAGGAGGGCCTAATAAAGGGGGTCCAACCCGCTACTAGCAAGGGGGACCTAATAAAGGGGGTCCAACCCGCTACTGGCAAGGAGGACCTAATAAAGGGGGTCCAATCCGCTACTGGCAAGGTGGACCTAATAAAGGGGGTCCAACCCTCTACTAGCAAGGGGGGACCTAATAAAGGGGGTCCAACCGCTACTAGCAAGGAGGACCTAATAAAGGGGGTCCAACCCTCTACTAGCAAGGTGGTCCTAATAAAGGGGGTCCAACCCTCTACTAGCAAGTAGGACCTAATAAAGGGGGTCCAACCCGCTACTAGCAAGGAGGACCTAATAAAAAGAGGTCCAACCCAATACTAGCAAGGGGGACCTAAAAAAGGGGGTCCAACCTGCTACTAGCAAGGGGGACCTAATAAAGGGGGTCCATCCCGCTACTAGCAAGGTGGGCCTAATAAAGGGGGTCCAACCCGCTACTAGCAAGGGGGACCTAATAAAGGGGGTCCAACCCGCTACTAGCAAGGGGGACCTAATAAAGGGTGTTCAACCCTCTACTAGCAAGGTGGACCTAATAAAGGGGGTCCAACCCTCTACTAGCAAGGTGGACCTACTAGCAAGGTGGACCTAATAAAGGGGGTCCAACCCTCTACTAGCAAGGGGGACCTAATAAAGGGGGTTCAACCCTCTACTAGCAAGGGGGACCTAATAAAGGGGGTCCAACCCGCTACTAGCAAGAGGACCTAATAAAGGGGGTCCAACCCACTACAAGCAAGGGGGACCTAATAAAAGGGGTCCAACTGGCTACTAGCAAGTAGGACCTAATAAAGGGGGTCCAACCCGCTACTAGCAAGTAGGACCTAATAAAGGGGGTCCAACCCGCTACTAGCAAGGTGGACCTAATAAAAAGAGGTCCAACCCGATACTAGCAAGGGGGACCTAATAAAGGGGGTCCAACCTGCTACTAGCAAGGGGACCTAATAAAGGGGGTCCATCACGCTACTAGCAAGGTGGGCCTAATAAAGGGGGTCCAACCCGCTACTAGCAAGGGGGTCCTACTAAAGGGGGTCCAACCCGCTACTAGCAAGGGGGACCTAATAAACCCGCTACTAGCAAGGGGGGACCTAATAAAGGGGGTTCAACCCGCTACTAGCAAGGTGGGCCTAATAAAGGGGGTCCAACCCGCTCCTAGCAAGGGGGACCTAATAAAGGGGGTTCAACCCGCTACTAGCAAGGTGGACCTAATAAAGGGGGTCCAACCTGCTACTAGCAAGGGGGACCTAATAAAGGGGGTCCAACCTGCTACTAGCAAGGTGGACCTAATAAAGGGGGTCCAACACGCTACTAGCAAGGAGGACCTAATAAAGGGGGTCCAACCCGCTACTAGCAAGAAGGACCTAATAAAGGGGGTCCAACCCACTACAAGCAAGGGGGACCTAATAAAAGGGGTCCAACTGGCTACTAGCAAGTAGGACCTAATAAAGGGGGTCCAACCCGCTACTAGCAAGTAGGACCTAATAAAGGGGGTCCACCCGCTACTAGCAAGGTGGACCTAATAAAAAGAGGTCCAACCCGATACTAGCAAGGGGGACCTAATAAAGGGGGTCCAACCTGCTACTAGCAAGGGGGACCTAATAAAGGGGGTCCATCCCGCTACTAGCAAGGTGGGCCTAATAAAGGGGGTCCAACCCGCTACTAGCAAGGGGGACCTAATAAAGGGGGTCCAACCTGCTACTAGCAAGGGGGACCTAATAAAGGGGGTCCAACCCGCTACTAGCAAGGGGGACCTAATAAAGGGGGTTCAACCCTCTACTAGCAAGGTGGGCCTAATAAAGGGGGTCCAACCCGCTCCTAGCAAGGGGGACCTAATAAAGGGGGTTCAACCCGCTACTAGCAAGGTGGACCTAATAAAGGGGGTCCAACCTGCTACTAGCAAGGGGGACCTAATAAAGGGGGTCCAACCTGCTACTAGCAAGGAGGACCTAATAAAGGGGGTCCAAACCCGCTACTAGCAAGGAGGACCTAATAAAGGGGGTCCAACCCTCTACTAGCAAGGGGGACCTAATAAAGGGGGTCCATCCCGGTACTAGCAAGGAGGGCCTAATAAAGGGGGTCCAACCCGCTACTAGCAAGGGGGACCTAATAAAGGGGGTCCAACCCGCTACTGGCAAGGAGGACCTAATAAAGGGGGTCCAATCCGCTACTGGCAAGGTGGACCTAATAAAGGGGGTCCAACCCTCTACTAGCAAGGGGGACCTAATAAAGGGGGTCCAACCCGCTACTAGCAAGGGGGACCTAATAAAGGGGGTCCAACCCTCTACTAGCAAGGGGGACCTAATAAAGGGGGTCCAACCCGCTACTAGCAAGGAGGACCTAATAAAGGGGGTCCAACCCGCTACTAGCAAGGAGGACCTAATAAAGGGGGTCCAACCCGCTACTAGCAAGGTGGACCTAATAAAAAGAGGTCCAACCCGATACTAGCAAGGGGGACCTAATAAAGGGGGTCCAACCTGCAACTAGCAAGGGGGACCTAATAAAGGGGGTCCATCCCGCTACTAGCAAGGTGGGCCTAATAAAAGGGGGTCCAACCCGCTACTAGCAAGGGGGACCTAATAAAGGGGGTCCAACCCGCTACTAGCAAGGGGGACCTAATAAAGGGTGTTCAACCCTCTACTAGCAAGGTGGACCTAATAAAGGGGGTCCAACCCTCTACTAGCAAGGTGGACCTAATAAAGGGGGTCCAACCCGCTACTAGCAAGTAGGACCTAATAAAGGGGGTCCAACCCGCTACTAGCAAGGAGGACCTAATAAAGGGGGTCCAACCCGCTACTAGCAAGGAGGACCTAATAAAGGGGGTCCATCCCGCTACTAGCAAGGTGGGCCTAATAAAGGGGGTCCAACCCGCTACTAGCAAGGGGGACCTAATAAAGGGGGTCCAACCCGCTACTAGCAAGGGGGACCTAATAAAGGGGGTCCAACCCGCTACTAGCAGGGGGACCTAATAAAGGGGGTTCAACCCTCTACTAGCAAGGGGGACCTAATAAAGGGGTCCAACCCGCTACTAGCAAGAAGGACCTAATAAAGGGGGCCCAACCCACTACAAACAAGGGGGACCTAATAAAAGGGGTCCAACTGGCTACTAGCAAGTAGGACCTAATAAAGGGGGTCCAACCCGCTACTAGCAAGTAGGACCTAATAAAGGGGGTCCAACCCGCTACTAGCAAGGTGGACCTAATAAAAAGAGGTCCAACCCGATACTAGCAAGGGGGACCTAATAAAGGGGGTCCAACCTGCTACTAGCAAGGGGGACCTAATAAAGGGGGTCCATCCCGCTACTAGCAAGGTGGCCTAATAAAGGGGGTCCAACCCGCTACTAGCAAGGGGGACCTAATAAAGGGGGTCCAACCTGCTACTAGCAAGGGGGACCTAATAAAGGGGGTCCAACCCGCTACTAGCAAGGGGGACCTAATAAAGGGGGTTCAACCCTCTACTAGCAAGGTGGGCCTAATAAAGGGGGTCCAACCCGCTCCTAGCAAAGGGGACCTAATAAAGGGGGTTCAACCCGCTACTAGCAAGGTGGACCTAATAAAGGGGGTCCAACCTGCTACTAGCAAAGGGGGACCTAATAAAGGGGGTCCAACCTGCTACTAGCAAGGTGGACCTAATAAAGGGGGTCCAACACGCTACTAGCAAGGAGGACCTAATAAAGGGGGTCCAACCCGCTACTAGCAAGGAGGACCTAATAAAGGGGGTCCAACCCTCTACTAGCAAGGGGGACCTAATAAAGGGGGTCCAACCCGCTACTAGCAAGGAGGACCTAATAAAGGGGGTCCAACCCTCTACTAGCAAGGTGGTCCTAATAAAGGGGGTCCAACCCTCTACTAGCAAGGAGGACCTAATAAAGGGGGTCCAACCCTCTACTAGCAAGGGGGACCTAATAAAAAGAGGTCCAACCCGATACTAGCAGGGGGGACCTAATAAAGGGGGTCCAACCTGCTACTAGCAAGGGGACCTAATAAAGGGGGTCCAACCCTCTACTAGCAAGTAGGACCTAATAAAGGGGGTCCAACCCGCTACTAGCAAGTAGGACCTAATAAAAAGAGGTCCAACCCGATACTAGCAGGGGGGACCTAATAAAGGGGGTCCAACCTGCTACTAGCAAGGGGGACCTAATAAAGGGGGTCCACCCCGCTACTAGCAAGGTGGGCCTAATAAAGGGGGTCCAACCCGCTACTAGCAAGGGGGACCTAATAAAGGGGGTCCAAACCCGCTACTAGCAAGGGGGACCTAATAAAGGGGGTCCAACCCTCTACTAGCAAGGTGGACCTAATAAAGGGGGTCCAACCCTCTACTAGCAAGGTGGACCTAATAAAGGGGTCCAACCCGCTACTATCAAGGTGGTCCTAATAAAGGGGGTCCAACCCTCTACTAGCAAGTAGGACCTAATAAAGGGGGTCCAACCCGCTACTAGCAAGGAGGACCTAATAAAGGGGGTCCAACCCGCTACTAGCAAGGAGGACCTAATAAAGGGGGTCCAACCTGCTACTAGCAAGGTGGACCTAATAAAGGGGGTCCAACACGCTACTAGCAAGGAGGACCTAATAAAGGGGGGTCCAACCCGCTACTAGCAAGGAGGACCTAATAAAGGGGGTCCAACCCTCTACTAGCAAGGGGGACCTAATAAAGGGGGTCCATCCCGGTACTAGCAAGGAGGGCCTAATAAAGGGGGTCCAACCCGCTACTAGCAAGGGGGACCTAATAAAGGGGGTCCAACCCGCTACTGGCAAGGAGGACCTAATAAAGGGGGTCCAATCCGCTACTGGCAAGGTGGACCTAATAAAGGGGGTCCAACCCTCTACTAGCAAGGGGGACCTAATAAAGGGGGTCCAACCGCTACTAGCAAGGAGGACCTAATAAAGGGGGTCCAACCCTCTACTAGCAAGGTGGTCCTAATAAAGGGGGTCCAACCCTCTAATAGCAAGTAGGACCTAATAAAGGGGGTCCAAACCCGCTACTAGCAAGGAGGACCTAATAAAAAGAGGTCCAACCCAATACTAGCAAGGGGGACCTAATAAAGGGGGTCCAACCTGCTACTAGCAAGGGGGACCTAATAAAGGGGGTCCATCCCGCTACTAGCAAGGTGGGCCTAATAAAGGGGGTCCAACCCGCTACTAGCAAGGGGGACCTAATAAAGGGGGTCCAACCCGCTACTAGCAAGGGGGACCTAATAAATGGTGTTCAACCCTCTACTAGCAAGGTGGACCTAATAAAGGGGGTCCAACCCTCTACTAGCAAGGTGGACCTAATAAAGGGGGTCCAACCCTCTACTAGCAAGGGGGACCTAATAAAGGGGGTTCAACCCTCTACTAGCAAGGGGGACCTAATAAAGGGGGTCCAACCCGCTACTAGCAAGAAGGACCTAATAAAGGGGGTCCAACCCACTACAAGCAAGGGGGACCTAATAAAAGGGGTCCAACTGGCTACTAGCAAGTAGGACCTAATAAAGGGGGTCCAACCCGCTACTAGCAAGGGGGACCTAATAAAGGGGGTCCAACCCGCTACTAGCAAGGTGGACCTAATAAAAAGAGGTCCAACCCGATACTAGCAAGGGGGACCTAATAGAGGGGGTCCAACCTGCTACTAGCAAGGGGACCTAATAAAGGGGGTCCATCCCGCTACTAGCAAGGTGGGCCTAATAAAGGGGGTCCAACCCCGCTACTAGCAAGGGGGACCTAATAAAGGGGGTCAACCTGCTACTAGCAAGGGGGGACCTAATAAAGGGGGGGTCCAACCCGCTACTAGCAAGGGGGACTAATAAAGGGGGTCCAACCTGCTACTAGCAAGGGGGACCTAATAAAGGGGGTCCAACCCGCTACTAGCAAGGGGGACCTAATAAAGGGGGTTCAACCCTCTACTAGCAAGGTGGGCCTAATAAGGGGGGTCCAACCCGCTCCTAGCAAGGGGGACCTAATAAAGGGGGTTCAACCCGCTACTAGCAAGGTGGACCTAATAAAGGGGGTCCAACCTGCTACTAGCAAGGGGGACCTAATAAAGGGGGTCCAACCTGCTACTAGCAAGGTGGACCTAATAAAGGGGGTCCAACACGCTACTAGCAAGGAGGACCTAATAAAGGGGGTCCAACCCGCTACTAGCAAGGAGGACCTAATAAAGGGGGTCCAACCCTCTACTAGCAAGGGGGACCTAATAAAGGGGGTCCATCCCGGTACTAGCAAGGAGGGCCTAATAAAGGGGGTCCAACCGCTACTAGCAAGGGGGACCTAATAAAGGGGGTCCAACCCGCTACTGGCAAGGAGGACCTAATAAAGGGGGTCCAATCCGCTACTGGCAAGGTGGACCTAATAAAGGGGGTCCAACCCTCTACTAGCAAGGGGGACCTAATAAAGGGGGTCCAACCCGCTACTAGCAAGGAGGACCTAATAAAGGGGGTCCAACCCTCTACTAGCAAGGTGGACCTAATAAAGGGGGTCCAACCCGCTACTATCAAGGTGGTCCTAATAAAGGGGGTCCAACCCTCTACTAGCAAGTAGGACCTAATAAAGGGGGTCCAACCCGCTACTAGCAAGGAGGACCTAATAAAGGGGGTCCAACCCGCTACTAGCAAGGTGGACCTAATAAAAAGAGGTCCAACCCGATACTAGCAAGGGGGACCTAATAAAGGGGGTCCAACCTGCTACTAGCAAGGGGGACCTAATAAAGGGGGTCCATCCCGCTACTAGCAAGGTGGGCCTAATAAAGGGGGTCCAACCCGCTACTAGCAAGGGGGACCTAATAAAGGGGGTCCAACCTGCTACTAGCAAGGGGGACCTAATAAAGGGGGTCCAACCCGCTACTAGCAAGGGGGACCTAATAAAGGGGGTTCAACCCTCTACTAGCAAGGTGGGCCTAATAAAGGGGGTCCAACCCGCTCCTAGCAAGGGGGACCTAATAAAGGGGGTTCAACCCGCTACTAGCAAGGTGGACCTAATAAAGGGGGTCCAACCTGCTACTAGCAAGGGGGACCTAATAAAGGGGGTCCAACCTGCTACTAGCAAGGTGGACCTAATAAAGGGGGTCCAACACGCTACTAGCAAGGAGGACCTAATAAAGGGGGTCCAACCCGCTACTAGCAAGGAGGACCTAATAAAGGGGGTCCAACCCTCTACTAGCAAGGGGGACCTAATAAAGGGGGTCCATCCCGGTACTAGCAAGGAGGGCCTAATAAAGGGGGTCCAACCCGCTACTAGCAAGGGGGACCTAATAAAGGGGGTCCAACCCGCTACTGGCAAGGAGGACCTATTAAAGGGGGTCCAATCCGCTACTGGCAAGGTGGACCTAATAAAGGGGGTCCAACCCTCTACTAGCAAGGGGGACCTAATAAAGGGGTCCAACCCGCTACTAGCAAGGAGGACCTAATAAAGGGGGGTCCAACCCTCTACTAGCAAGGTGGACCTAATAAAGGGGGTCCAACCCGCTACTAGCAAGTAGGACCTAATAAAGGGGGTCCAACCCGCTACTAGCAAGGAGGACCTAATAAAGGGGGTCCAACCCTCTACTAGCAAGGTGGACCTAATAAAGGGGGTCCAACCCGATACTAGCAAGGGGGACCTAATAAAGGGGGTCCAACCTGCTACTAGCAAGGGGGACCTAATAAAGGGGGTCCAACCCGCTACTAGCAAGGGGGACCATAATAAAGGGGGTCCAACCTGCTACTAGCAAGGGGGACCTAATAAAGGGGTCCATCCCGCTACTAGCAAGGTGGGCCTAATAAAGGGGGTCCAACCCGCTACTAGCAAGGGGGACCTAATAAAGGGGGTCCAACCCGCTACTAGCAAGGTGGACCTAATAAAGGGGGTCCAACCCTCTACTAGCAAGGTGGACCTAATAAAGGGGGTCCAACCCTCTACTAGCAAGGTGGACCTAATAAAGGGGGTCCAACCCGCTACTATCAAGGTGGTCCTAATAAAGGGGGTCCAACCCTCTACTAGCAAGTAGGACCTAATAAAGGGGGTCAACCCGCTACTAGCAAGGAGGACCTAATAAAGGGGGTCCAACCCGCTACTAGCAAGGAGGACCTAATAAAGGGGGTCCATCCCGCTACTAGCAAGGTGGGCCTAATAAAGGGGGTCCAACCCGCTACTAGCAAGGGGGACCTATAAAGGGGGTCCAACCCGCTACTAGCAAGGGGGACCTAATAAAGGGGGTCCAACCCGCTACTAGCAAGGGGGACCTAATAAAGGGGGTTCAACCCTCTACTAGCAAGGGGGACCTAATAAAGGGGTCCAACCCGCTACTAGCAAGAAGGACCTAATAAAGGGGGTCCAACCCACTACAAGCAAGGGGGACCTAATAAAAGGGGTCCAACTGGCTACTAGCAAGTAGGACCTAATAAAGGGGGTCCAACCCGCTACTAGCAAGTAGGACCTAATAAAGGGGGTCCAACCCGCTACTAGCAAGGTGGACCTAATAAAAAGAGGTCCAACCCGATACTAGCAAGGGGGACCTAATAAAGGGGGTCCAACCTGCTACTAGCAAGGGGGACCTAATAAAGGGGGTCCATCCCGCTACTAGCAAGGTGGGCCTAATAAAGGGGGTCCAACCCGCTACTAGCAAGGGGGACCTAATAAAGGGGGTCCAACCTGCTACTAGCAAGGGGGACCTAATAAAGGGGGTCCAACCCGCTACTAGCAAGGGGGACCTAATAAAGGGGGTTCAACCCTCTACTAGCAAGGTGGGCCTAATAAAGGGGGTCCAACCCGCTCCTAGCAAAGGGGACCTAATAAAGGGG